>JBAMHZ010428251.1:0-11017 GCA_037177395.1 Alpinia galanga | reverse complement strand
ACCAAAATGTTTCTTGTAGGTTTTTTCCTGATGAAGTGCTTAAGCTATGAACAAACTGCATTTGATGAACTTATTGCATTTATGAAGAAAGGAAATCAGGTTATCTGTATATGAATAGCACAATTGTGGAAGCTAGAACAAACTGAAGTGTAATGCAAATGTACAAATAACTTTGAAATAGTAACTTGTTATGAACAAAGAGTATTTTTTGCACTAAATTCTCGCAATCGAGATATAGATCATGTGCTATACTAAACGATGTGCAACAGTACTCAAAATAAGTGCAACAACAAGGAATCTTGTGTGCCGAAGAAAATTATTAGTAGGTTATCATGGCCAAGCCATAGATTACACTTGCACCAAAAGATCAATCAGATTCAAAAACCACAAAATCATTAATCTTGAAAAATCCAAAATGAGTTGGTAGACAAGAGACCCACTTTGAATCTAACATATTAATAAGCAAAAAAATATGAAGTTAACTACTATAGAATTCCGCTGCATGTAATGCTTTTAGAATGAGGAAGAAGGTAGAAAGTCAAATACCTAACAATTATCTCTCTTTTGGGACAAGTTGATAATCTTGAAAACAAAGTAATCGAAAAAGGCCTTGTCAGAAATCCAAAGATAGAAGAGAAATTTACTCTCACCAGCTAAAGCTACCTTGTAAGTAATACGATGATAAGTGTCCAAAATGCAATGCCTATCTATTTATGAATACTAAAATGTCTCGGGATTATTCAAAAGAATTCAAGTACTCACATCCACTTTCTGAAGGAATGGTTCTACATGTATTATATTATTTGCGATATTATAACACCTTCTATCCTTACTGAACAACTCTTTATCCCTTTGGTTTCAAAATTCATAAGCAAACACCCAAAAACACATCCATGCAAGAAAAGGAACAAGTACATCTTCAGTTCAACATCGGGGTGTAGCTCATTCAAGATGGTTAATAATTAACTCACCAAGCGCCCTTTTAGTAAGTGGTCTTTATGTAAAATGCTTTCGGAGAGAACAACATTTGTAAGATTTCTGATTTCATCACTAGATAAATTTAGATTATCATGCTATAACTTGTAGTTGTTCTGTCACGAGTTGATATCTCGAATATTGCTTATTTGTTTGCAATGTCTTTTAACTGAAGAAAATAGATACTGCTGCACAATTTCTTCTTGTCGAATAAAAGAGATATAGCTGCTCCTACTTTGCTTGATTTGAGATGAGAATGGGATTTCAAGTTTTGCCAACCAAAAAAGTATGTATCTAATCGATGAATTTATATCAATGTTGTCCTGAAGTAAGCAAAAGCGTAGTGAAATTGTTATAGTTGAAACTTGATATAGTTTCTATTTAGATCTGAGTCTGACTAGTAGGGCTAGTGTCTCGGGTCAAATTATTAACCAGGCATTCACCCAAACCAAGGGAAGACTGACTTGGTCATCCTCACATCTGATAGCCCTCTTCCCTAACCATGGCTGAAAAGAAACTCAAATCAGTGGCACTGTGAGCCAAGATACACGACGTATATATGTCACATCACATACAATGACCATGCTAGCAACAAATATCAAGAGGGGACATCAGGCTAACCGCATTCTGCTTCATGGCAACTATATCCGGCCTGTATGAATCTCTTGAGTCTTGGGTTTCTGGAAAGACCCTGATCAAGGAGCACTTCTCATCCTGCATCTATACAATGGAAGAGTTCAATGGCAGATGTACATTTCAATGTTACCTTAGCACAACGATGTGATACCAAGCCCAATTCTAATGGCATACACCTTAGGTCTCTATAATAGTTGAGCCTTGATGCCAATAAAATGCTTTTCCCTTTCCCTCTCCTTGGCTATCTTTCATTCTTCACCAAACAGATTTAAAAGACAGACTGCAATGCTCATAGGAGAGGGGACAAGGGGACTCAAGCATTGATGTGCAGCGCCGGACATGGGATCGCATTGTGCTCCCATTTGGGGAGATGCATCGCCCATTGAAGGAGATGTGACCATACCATGTGCAAGAACACACATTGATCAGAATTCACTTTGATTTTGGAGCATGTACCAACTTGAGCATTCGAAGTATGAACCCCTACCGTACTCATGCTCGACACCTCTCTCTGGTCTCATCCCTACCCGCAAAGCCTGTTGCCTACTGAATCAACTTGAGTTGGCTTTTCATTAAGTCTCCTTAAGGAATCCAGTCCACTCGACTATCAGTAACTCTTCCTCAGTTTGCTTATACTTCAGCAAATCAAATCTTCCCCAAGTTTCTTTAAACCCAATTGAAAATTGTTCTTCATCAACTGTAGTAATCTTACTAATCAAGGAACTGAAATAGCAAGGTTTCTGTAAGCTAAAATATACTTCTTATTCAAAATTTCTATTAATTTCAAATTCCATACTTCATCAAAATACAAAGAATCAACTGAAAAAGGAGGAGGCAAATGATGAATCTTACGGATCCAAATCAAAGATGGCTGGAGCATTCAGAACGAGAAGGCGGCTTGCGGATCGGAGCGGGAGGGCAGCTTCGAGGCAGACTCGGAGAAGAACCAGAGCACGATGGCGCAGATGGCGACGACGACGGGGATGACGTGGACCGCGTTCTCGGCGCACCTCATCCGCGCGGCGATCTTCTTCCCGATGTCGGAGTTAGGGTGGCACGTCGGGAGCTCATCGCACTCCACCGACGATCGGCGCGGAGGAGGGGGGCGTCGTTCGTCCGGTGATCCCCTAGCGGCCGTCGATCGGAGCATGCTTGCGACCGAGGGAAGGGGAAGAACGGAAGAAGATCTCGGAGAATTTTATTTTTATTTTTATTTTTATTTTTTCCCAAGGATTTAAATAGGTATTTTTTATTTGGTTTTAAATAGGTACCTTAATTATTTTTTATTATTTATAAACTATTTATTTATTTTTAAGTGGCTGAGAAAATATACATAAAGGAGCCGCATACAATCCCACTCAATTCTTCCTTCCCAAAGTGGTCGCACCGTAAATTCGATGCATAAACAAATTTATTAAATTACATCGTCGTCTTGAATCTTCTCTCTCTCATCCTCTCTCTCTCTCTCTCTCTTCTGTTATTCTTCCTTCCGCCGTTCCAAATCCACCAACGCTGTTCCGATCGATTGCTGCCGCTCCTTCTTTCTCTGATCTGCTGTTGTTTCCCTGATTTCTGCTTCCGATTTCGATCTTTGCTTCGTCTTCTTGGAGTCGGCGAGAGTTGGAATCCAATCCGTTCCTCATTTCCATGGGTCATCGAGTCTCGGCCTAACTCGCTGACACCACACGTCCGTCGCGGCGGTAGAGCGCGACGGTGGAGAAGCAAAGGAAATCAGCTCGATGGCGGAGGGGGACGCCCAGCAGCAGCGGCGGGAGGGCGGTTGCGATCCAGTGAAGAAGCCGGGGCCGGTCTCAATGGATCACGTCCTCCTCGCGCTGCACGAGACCCGGGAGGAGAGGGAGGTCCGGATCAGGAGCCTCTTCGACTTCTTCGACGCTGCCGGCCTCGGCTACCTCGACTACGCCGAGATCGAGGCTGGTCTCTCCGCCCTTCGCATCCCGGCCGAGTACAAGTATGCCAGAGATCTCCTCAAGGTGTGCGACTCCAACCGCGATGGCCGCGTCGATTACCACGAGTTCCGGCGCTACATGGACCGCAAGGAGCTCGAGCTGTACCGCATCTTCCAGGCTATCGATGTCGAGCATAACGGTTGCATTTTGCCGGAGGAGCTCTTGGACGCACTCATCAAGGCAGGTAAAATTGAATTCTCTTAGTTTGTCGTTATCCTTCTCAAGTGCTCATATGGGATGATAATGAAATAGGTACCAAATTTGTTCTCTTTTGAGGGCCACAACGCCATTTTGGCATGCTAAATTGGATCGTTTGATGATCATAATTCATAATCTTTTAGATATTCGTGTTGCAGTTTGGGTTCATTACTTTGTGATACATTTTCTACATATTTGCCTTTTCTTCCCTTCCTTCTTGAATTATGGGAAACATTTTAAGGCTATGATTACTCGGAGGGGAAAAGAATCCGAGGAGAGGAAGGTGGATGAGGGATTGGAAGGGAGAGGAAAGAGGATTTTTTAAAACTTAATTACTTGATTCTTGAGATCATTAGAAGAGAGGAAGGAAACTTTACTTTCTCTACCTTCCACTAATTACTTGGATAGAATGGGTAAACACTTTCATTCCCTTGTGTTAGTCACATGGATAGAAAGGAGAAGCTCCAGTGTGTTTTTCCCATGTGCTTCTTCTCATGCCATCTAACAAACAATATTGCATTCCCAGCTTCCTCGTTCCAATCGAAGAAATTGTTCATTCATCACCATTTCTCCTATCACCAACCACAACAAATAGGATGTATGAGTGCTTCCATCACTAAATAATATTCAACTATAGAACAATATCTTCCAAGACCATAGGCAAATACACCAAGCTATAGAACAATATCTTCTTGAAATATCTGAAATAACTAGAATTGAGTAAACCAAAACAATTTGATACCAATAAGTGTTTAAATAACAAATATTTGAAACTCAATTTCAATTGCAAGTACTGCATCATCTTGAGCAATGATTTTCTATTCTCAGTTGGTATAACATGAAACTCATAAGTTTATATCTGTTCTGGCTTGTATGGTAGTATGCGGGAGGTAATCTTGTTTCAGTGACTCCAATATATGTTAACTCTTAATGCAACCTGTCTAAAAATTTCTCTTCCCTTTCAACAATCTCATGATAATGTGCAAATGCAGAGGCATATCTTCTAATTCTGTCTCTTGAAGTCATTGTTCTTCTTGCTAAGACTCCAGGGGTAACTTTTAAATGGGCAGGGGTCAATTCCCGGGGAGGTCATAACTCTGGGCCATTGATCGATCCCCTCCTTTGCAGTTGCCATATCTGAATTCCTAATTTACCCCTCTACTCGGTAGGGGCAGCTGAGGGGAGCCGCTAATGTGGCGGTTCCATTTTTTTTTTTCTTGCTAAGACTCAACAGCTTGATACCCCCCTTTCGTTCTTTTTTAAATTTTCTAGCCTAGCACCATCAGCATAGTGAACTATGCTTTTACCTTCTAGACTCACTAGGACTGAAAATGAACCAAATATTTATGAACAAACTTAGTGTTCGATTTGGTAAGAGCCTGTTTATGTTCGTTCAATGGGCATCAAATTTAAATGAACAAGCTTGAACAACTTGATAAATTAAATAAATAAGTTTGAACACATATGTGTTCGGCTTATTAATATTCATGAATAGTGTTCAAATCAAATAAATGTTAAAATATTAAAGTTTCAAACAAACAAACAAGTTTGACTTAAGAGCTTGATAACATTTAAACAAGTCAAGCTTAAATAAATTTGAGTCGAACTTGATTCGAGTTTGAACTGAGTTTGATTTTGAAACTTGATATCAATTAACAAGTCAAACTCAATTCAAGATCGAATTAAGCTCAATCTAAAAAAGAAAAAAACAAACCATGCTTGAACAATTGTTTCAATAGCTTAGTTAATTTTAGGCTTGACTTGATTATCTTATCAAACAAGTCTGAACACTATAAAGCTTGACTGGTTTGTAGGTCCTTGTTGCTTCAAAAGAATTAAATTACAATTCAACCGTGATAGCACCATCAGCGTAGTGAAATATAACTTTTACCTTCCACTGTCATTAGATCGTTGGTGTTCAACTGTGGCACTTATTTAATCACCAATTTCAGCATAAATCCACTATCTGAGCTTGTGTTGGCTGTCATATTTGGCACACTACATTAGCTACCTACCTTTGGATGATACAATAGATCTCTTGTAGTCGCATTTCTATCCTTTTTGCCTGTACAATTTTGTGCATTGTTTCACCTTTCCTTTTTCTTCTATTACATTCGTGTTTTCTTCTAAAACATATTCTACATTATGCCCGGTAGTTTGCTTTTTGCAGGAATTGAGATTGACGACGAGGAACTTGCTCGTTTTGTGGAGCACGTCGATAAGGACAACAATGGCATTATAACTTTCGAGGAATGGAGAGACTTTCTTCTACTTTACCCTCATGAAGCAACAATTGAGAACATTTACCAGTACTGGGAGAGAGTGTGCCTCGTGGATATAGGTGAACAGGCTGCCATTCCTGAAGGAATAAGCAAGCATGCAAGTGCTAGCAAATACTTGATCGCAGGCGCCGTAGCCGGTGCAACTTCTCGCACAGCCACTGCTCCGCTCGATCGTCTGAAAGTGGCTTTGCAAGTGCAGACAACGGAAGCCCGAGTAATGCCGGCCATAAAGGACTTATGGCGAGAGGGTGGTTCCTTGAGTTTCTTCAGGGGCAATGGCTTGAACGTGATGAAGGTTGCACCTGAAAGCGCTATAAGGTTCTACACATTTGAAATGCTCAAAGATATCATTGTCAAAGCCAAAGGAAAAGAGAAGAGTGATATCGGTGCATCCGGCCGCCTAGTCGCCGGCGGTTTAGCCGGCGCAGTGGCACAAACCGCTATCTACCCCATGGAACTTGTTAAAACACGACTGCAAACTTATTCTGGCGAAGGCAGAGTTCCAAATCTCACCAATCTGACAAAAGATATCTGGGTTCATGAAGGACCTCGAGCTTTTTACAGAGGGATCGTACCATCACTCCTCGGCATCATCCCTTATGCAGGTATCGATCTCGCTGCTTACGAGACCTTGAAGGAGATGTCCAAAACGTACGTGCTCAAGGACAGCGGTGAGCTCGATCAATTTCACTTTTTTTCTTCCCCCTCTTAATTCATCTCCCATGCAATCGAAACTAAATCTGCAATGCTTACGAACATGCAGAACCTGGCCCTCTCGTGCAACTGGGCTGTGGAACCATTTCCGGAGCTCTCGGAGCAACCTGCGTTTATCCTCTGCAAGTTATAAGAACGAGGTAGTTGTTGCATTACCGAATGCACCTCTCGCTCAATTCCAACTCTCTGCACAACGATGATGATGTCGACTTTCTGTTGCAGAATGCAGGCCCAGCGAACTAATTCATCGACCGCGTACAAGGGGATGTCCGGCGTATTCCGGGAAACCCTTCGACTCGAAGGGGTTTTAGGGTTCTACAAGGGGATTCTGCCCAACCTACTCAAAGTCGTGCCATCTGCTAGTATAACTTATCTAGTTTATGAGACTATGAAGAAGAGTCTCTCTCTGGAGTAGAGAAGGCTTAATTTTGGTTTCCCTTCGTTCCCACCATGATTGCCATGGCGGACCATAAAATTTATGATGATGAAGAACTAGAAGAGAAGATTGCAGCATTGAAGCGATTGTTTCAATGAACTTACAACGATTGATTTTTAATCTCCAATAATAATTGTAATGGTAATATATCCATTAACTGCTAATGCAAGATACTTCGTCCCTTGGCGGCGCTTCCACTGCTGCTGCTGTTCTAGGTGCTTTGCCTTTCTTCGGCTCGAGGCATCGTGGCATCCGAGATTCGGAGGGCGGAGGACAAGAATCTCGTCCATGGCATCCCCCGAAACAAAGCAATCAACTCTTCTTCCTTGCGGTCCTGTTCGCGATGGAATCCTGCTCCTCCCAAACGCCCTCGATCCTCATCTGGCCAACTTCCGCCTCCGAAGAAGAAATAGATGAAGATGCCCGCTGCAACTCCTCCTCGGTTGTCGCTCCTTCTCTGCTGCCTCGTCTTCCTCACCATCACTCCTCAAGGTACGATTTGAACGCTTCCCCCTTCTACTACTGAACGGTGATTGAGGAGGGATTCGGCGCAAAATCTGATCTTGATCTCTGACCCTTCGTTCTTCATGGACTTGTAGCTTTTTCAATCCCTCCTAAGCTTTCTTATGCTTAGGAAATTTCTTTCCCTATTTTATTCTGTGCAATAGATCTGCTAAGGTTGTTCGCTTTTATCCTTTTTTTAATTATTATTTAAGATTTCTGGCAGATAGTGTAGATTAGAGATTTTGAAATTAGGACTTTGCAAATTATGGTCAAAATAAGAAAAAAAAACACCTGAAGGATAGTTTGATGCATAAAGCTCCCATCATATAAGTTCCGAAGAAGAATTTATTATACAGGTCTTATTTTACTTTGCAAGAGGTTGTTCCACTCGAATCCGTGACTTTTTGGTTAAAAAAAAACACCTGGAACAAAAATTTCAATTCCCATTGAGAAGGTCAGATTTATTATTAATTAACTGATTAAAATGACATTTTGATCCAATTGTTCTAGGTTGATGGGTTCCAAAGTCATCCTTTTCTCCTGTTCTTTCTAATGAAAAGGAAAAGAAAAATCACTTGTGATTCTTTAGTGCTGAAGAAGGTTTACTAATGGTTTTTCAAATGATTTGAAACTAGTCCATTACAATTTATGTTTGGTAAAGCATACTATATTTCCAATCATCTTTGTTGAGATATTTTATTTTATTTTTAGTTATGTATTTGATACTTAATTGTAGTTCTCTTGAAACAAACTGGAAGTTTGAAACCTTCGTTGGTAGAGATATAATATTTACTTCAAGGCTCGATTGAAGGAATCTATTCTGTTGTTACAAAGGTCCAGTGAAAGTTCAAGCATTTACTGGAACATATGGTGTAAACTATGGAAGAATCGCCGACAATCTCCCTCCACCTGAAAGCGTTGTGACCCTCCTGAAGGCTGCAAGAATAAAGAATGTGAAAATCTTCGATGCTGATCACAGTGTGCTCAATGCGTTTAAAGGGTCTGGGCTTGAGTTAATTGTGTCAATTCCCAATGAATATCTGAAAGATATTGGTGTGTATGAAGACCATGCAATGACATGGGTCAAGGAAAATGTAGAGGCATTTCTACCTGATACACACATTAAAGGGATTGCAGTTGGCAATGAAGTTTTAGCAGGTACAGATCAGGAACTGGAAGAAGTTCTCCTTGGTGCCATAAAAAATGTTTACAATGCCCTCAAGATGCTTCAATTAGATGAGAAAATTGAAGTGTCAACGCCGCATTCAACAGGCGTGTTTGCTACTTCCTACCCTCCCTCATACTGTACATTCAAAGAAGATGTTCTGGTTTACATGAAGCCCATTCTGGAGTTCCTTTCGCAGATTAATGGCCACTTCTATATTAATGTTTATCCATTCTTGGCTTATAAAAGTGATCCTGAGCATATTGATATTAAGTATGCTCTTTTCCAGCCGAATTCCGGAGTGCATGATGCGAAGACAGGTCTGCACTATGATAACATGTTTGATGCTCAAGTAGATGCAGCATATGCTGCTCTGGAAGCTGCAGGGTATCCTAAAATGGAGGTCCGAGTTTCAGAGACCGGTTGGGCTTCTGCTGGCGATGCAGATGAAGCTGGAGCCACTGTCAAGAATGCAAGAACTTACAACTTCAATTTGCGCAAACGGCTTCTCAAGAAAAAAGGAACTCCGCTCAGGCCAAAGATGGTGGCCAAGGCTTATGTGTTTGCACTTTTCAACGAGGACTTAAAGCCTGGGCCAACCTCTGAGAGGCATTTTGGGCTATTCAATCCCGATGGAAGCATCGCATACAACATTGGCTTTACTGGTCTGAGGCCTTCGAGCGCGTCTTCACACCGCTTATCCTTGAAGGTACTGTTTTTCTGTCTCTTGTTTTTTCATTATATTTCATAAAAGAATTTTTCTATTGCGCAAGCTTCCAATCCTGACTACCTTGTGACATCCTTGAAATACTGTTTATTTAACTTTGCTAAAACATCTGCACTGATGGAATTAGTTACCATCTTTTGAAGCAGTCAAGGAAACATCTCTGTTTTTTTTTCTTTCCTTTATTAACATAGTGATATCCTTTAATTTTCTCATTTGAACTATAATCATTAAGATTTAAAGCTCGGCTTTTTCATCATTCAGAGTGACGAACTCATTTTTTGTAGTACGATTGATCTGGCATGAAGACAAAGAAAGAAGATTGTGAATTATTAGTGATAACAAAATTTCTCATTTGTTGCACATTTGTAATTACTAACTGGTAGCAAGGTCTAGTTGTATGATTTCCTCCTACTTGTGAAAAATGACAGGATCTCCGTAGACAGAATTGGTCAGCAGCATACTCCATCGTTCTCACTTGCTCAGTCGCACTCGCCCTGGCTTTCACAATTTAACTTAAAAGGACATATCTTCGTCGAAGATGAATGCATCAAGTGGAGCTGGGCGAGATGATGTTTTCATAGATTGATATGTGCAGTTCTGAACACAAGAATCATAGATGACCAAGTTGATCACTTCATGTACTCAAGTTTCACATCTTCGTGACTTCTAAACTAGGATTTGCATGTATGATACTCATTGCTTTAGTTGTGAATTATAATGTATCTTATGAATGACAGTGTTTAAAATATTGGATTCTGATTGTTAGCGCAATCGATCTCTAGTCAAAGATGACTAAGCTCAAATTGTGCTTTGATATTTGAGCAATATGGTAATGATAAAGTTTAATAGGCAAAGTTGATCGGATGCTTAGTGTGAGTTGGTGAAGTCTTGATAGGCTAGAAAGGATTGGATATTAGTCATGAGACGAGAAGCCTTGATAGATTAAGGGTGATTGAATGTTAAGCAAATGAAGTATTAGCAAGTCAAGGGTGATTGAATGTTAGGTGAATGCAGTCTCGATTGGTCAAGAGTGAACAAATACTAAGTAAAAAAAGTCTTAGTAGATTGAGGTCAATCAATATTAGGTAAATTGAGAATTTAGCATTGGTTTAGTTGAAATAACAATATCAATCAATTATTATGAAATAATAATCAATTGATTGATGAATTGAAAATCTTGAATTTGAGAATTTAAAGGGTTTATAGGGATTTTTGGATATTAGTGATCGATAGTAAGGGCATAACAACTGAGTAAAAGGGAGTGATGTTACTATTTGAAAGATCAACATTGTCGATTTCATAACAATTTCTGAGTCCACCTTGCTAAAGTTTAGTAAAAATTAAAAGGAGCCCTCAAGGGCATGGTGCAATGATAAAGATGGTAATGCATTTTACAGGAGAACATAATTC
>JBAMHZ010428222.1:0-11020 GCA_037177395.1 Alpinia galanga | reverse complement strand
ATCAATCGACTGGACATCATCACTGCTCGACTGAAAAACTTCCTGTGGAGCTGCACAGTAGCACCAGTCGACTGAATATCATCATCAGTTGACTGTCAAACATTTTGTGGAGCTGCACAGTAGCATTAGTCGACTGTTTATTAGCGAGGAATTGTGATATTCCATCGCAATAATAAATATTAGTGATGATATATTTTACTTCCTCGCAAAATTTAGTGACGAAATATATTAAACCATAGCTAAAATTAAAGACGAAATTTTTTATAATTGTTTCAAATATTATCTAAGTTTAACGACAATTATAATTATCTTAGCAACACTTTAGATTATGTTGTTAATCTTAGCGATGAAATTTCAATATTTCATCACTAAATATCATTTACGAAAAGCATATGACGATAAATAATCATAGTTAACGTTAAACCTTATTAGCAACGAAAACAGTTGTCACTAAAATATATTTTT
The DNA here is from genome assembly GCA_037177395.1 of Alpinia galanga. Taxonomy (NCBI): domain Eukaryota; kingdom Viridiplantae; phylum Streptophyta; class Magnoliopsida; order Zingiberales; family Zingiberaceae; genus Alpinia; species Alpinia galanga. Next base: position 10,555 of record JBAMHZ010428222.1, on the reverse strand, counting down.
TCCTGCAGTGAACTTATGGGGGCAAGTTCGTATATGAACCATCACCTAAGAATTTGAGATGGATATTTAATCAAATTCTAAATGAATTTCTTTCTGGTTAATGAGTGTGTATTCGCCCAGTGTAAAGGATGTAAGTACCTAGGAGATTAGCGCGATTAGGCTTTATCATTTGGTACAGCTAAACTAAATTACAAATTTTCAATTTAAAAATTTAAATTGGAATCATTTTGGTTCAGCATTAAACTAAATTAGAATGGTCGTATTGGTTTTAATTAGTTCAGTATATAGATGAAAATTGATAAATAAGGATATCAATTAATAATTATTTTCTAGATGAACATTTAGGATAGAAATTGGCATAGTTTGAAGTTTTCGTTTTACAATAATTAGCTAGTAAACATTATTGGTATTAGTGTTCTTGATTTAAGCAATTAAATAGACAATAAATGGAATAGAGGATAGAATAGAAATAATTTTGCTTATATTTAATCAGTAATTAAGAATATAAAAAATATATATGGGATAATTTTTATAATTAATAAAAATATTCTTTTCGGTATAATTTGCACTATTTGTTTGCTCCATACGTCCAACTTGACCGTTTTGCTAAACTTTCTAGCCCAAGGTGATTAGTGCCAATCGACTTGCTTACATTAATTCAACCAACGAGCCTAACAAGTCCTTTTTTGAACTCAACTAGTTAGATTGGCTAAATTATTTCTTTGGTCTATCAAACCTATCTATTTTGTTGGATCATTTAACTCGGCTAGACTCCTCAATTCAATTGACTCAATCCACCCTTCTGATTTACTTATCCATTTAGCTTAATTAGTTTATTTAATGTATGTTATTATCCGAGACCCAAGGAAAAAAAAAAGGATCAATTAATGACAATGACTCAGTAGTAGACGAAGGAGGCAGTAGAGGAATGATGATATAATAGGAAATCAGCTTCGAGGTTCTTCTAATTCAGATAGGAGAGAATGTCCTGGAAGAGTAAAATGACAGCCTTTGTAATCACCAAATCCAGTCACCTGAAATAAGTATTAAAAACAGAGTGATGAAGGACGCCGGAAGTAATTCAGCGACGCTTAAGTCAGGAGGTGGAGAAGAAGAAGAAAAACTCTAATTATGTAAAATTGGTCTGTCTAAAGAAGGCCGAACCCGTGCTTCTTCCTTCTCTGCATATCTTTATATAGAATAATTAGTTAGGATACTCTGACAACAGTATGAAATAGCTAGTAGAGAGTAAAAAACATTGTATCTCCATTAATGTAACTCCTGTGAGGAAACATAACTTTATAAATATCATATGCAGGGAGCTGCTGAGAGGCAATACCTCATAAATGCTTATAAATGGTAGGTATGGTAGAGATTACTTGCTGTCAAATAGCATATAAAGCATAGAGATCAAAGGAATCTTGAAATGAATATATAGGTAACTAGAACGTCCTTCTGGAGTGTAGACATGATCAGCAGAGCATCCGAACAGAGGTGAAAATCATTGTCGAGAATTAAATGGAGACGCCAACCGAGACATGAATAGATCCGTCAAGAGATGTCTTTTGCCGAGACATAAATAGATATGCCGAGAGATGCCTCTTGCCGAGACATGAATGGATCCGTTGAGAAATATCTTTTATCGAGACATAAATAGATATGCCGAGAGATGTCCCCACGTCAATGTCTTTTGCTAGATAGATTCATCCAATCTTAGTAAATTGGATTTAATGAATGAAATAAGCTCACAACCTTGCTTTGTAAGATTATTTTTAAAACTCGAATTGATCCAAAATAAAATATGACAAATTATTTTTTATAATTGGGAATGATAATTTAGTAGGCATCAATATTTTATTAACATTTTTATCAGCTAAATATAAAACTTTTTTTTTATGGGGATTCAAAAAAATTGTATGTGCGTATCAATTTTTTTAATCAATTTGATTTGCTCTTTCCTTTCTCTGTGAACAACTGGTATGTAGTAATTTGTTTAACAAAAAAAGGACTGTTCTAGAAGCCATTTTTGTTTTAATTCTGACAGAACCGTCAACTTCTCCCTTAAAATTAAATAATACAAGGCTGACACCTGCATATGCAGATCATGAACCACCATCCACATTCCTGATAACGAAGAAGCACAGGTGTTAACCTGAGCAGCTCTATCTCATCTGTCATTGTTTGATGCCAAAATCAACCACGTTCTGATTAACTTATCTTCCACTCTGCTTGGATTGCGTAGAGTCGTAGACTTCGGCAACTTAGCCGCAAAAACCACCACGAATTTATATTCGTGGAAAAAAAAATATTAATCGCTGTCTTCCTTTCTTTGACTGTAATTTTCATAACATGAGGGAAATCAAAGACCTCTGAATCAGGAGGAAAAAACAAATCTCAATTTTTTAAAGTTAGAAAATAGTGGTCAACTGCTTCCTTCATTTCTTTTCCTCCATTGTATGCATGCTCATATATGTATCTCCAGTTTCATGTTGATCGACAGTAGTGCAACTTAAAACTTTCATAATTGTGTAGGGTTTGGCCGAAAGGTTATTGAGGGAACAAGATAGCAGCAAGGGGTCCTGATGTTATCGCCCTGCAAAGAAAGGAGTCCCCTACTGTTGCTGGTGAGTTTTCTCTGGTGTCCTTGTCACTGATAAGGAAACAAGTAGGGAAAAGTCAAGCAGTAGCTAGCCGACGGATTAGGAGGGTAGCTAAATATTAATATATTTTTGTTGAAAAAAAGGGGGAATCAGATACTGACAATTAATAATCTTTGGAAAGAATAACAAATTTATAATAATTTAGAAGGAAATAAAGTTGGAAATAACAAGGGCATGGGGTGATTTTAGTTGGAAATAGCGATTGAGATCTTTCCGGATTCCATCAATTAAATAACAATTCTCATGTTTCTTGGCAATAATATTAAAGATCATTCCAATAAAATAGGAAGATTTATATTTGCTGTTAAGTCACGTTTTAATTACACGCTTTGATTTTAGCATATTAGAATATTGCTTTGAGCTATATATATATAATCAAACTGATATGGGCGGTGAACTAATTAGTTATAAAAGATCTTCAATATTCCAGGATTCCATGCCTTCTAAAATGTAAGATTTGATTTATTTATCCATAGCATTTTTTTTTAATGAAATTATGGTTCCTATTTGATACGGTCAGAAATTGTTCATGACCTGACTTGACTCGTTCACAACGGCGGAACTAGTACAGCCAGAGTCTAGTCTGGTCCGACTACGATGCAATAGGCCAGCTTCTATGCCTCGACGGACATCTCTCTTATGTCTCGGCAAGAGATCGACTCTTATATCTATACCTCGGCGGACGACTCTCTTATGTCTCGGCAAGAGATTGGCTCTTATATCTATACCTCGGCGGACGACTCTCTTATGTCTCGACAGGAGACCTATATATGCCCCGACCGCGGGCCCACCTCTGTGTCTCGGCCGCAGTATATCTCAGCAGCAGACCTACCTCTTTCTTTATTCGTATATTTTAGTCAGGTCCTGTCAGACCCCATACGGTCCGACAACTAAGGACCCCTACCTTACTTTATATCTCTGACAGGCACGAGGTATGAGGTCTTTATTACTTATTGTCTCTATCATTTATGAAGGATGTTCCCTTATTAGGGGTGCATTAATGAGGATATGGTCTTCCCCACTCCCGATCGCTGTCAGAGTATGTTCCTGCACGGATACCCAGCTGTTAGCATACTTTTTTTATATATAGGAGCTTATATTCGGTGAACACAGGTTGGACTCTCTTTTCTACCCAACTTATTTTCCTCATATCTCCTCCCATTGCTAACTTGAGCATCGGAGTGGCATCTTCGGAGCTCCTCCGACGTCCCCCGTAACTTTTTTCTGTTCTATTTCAGGCGATCTTTCTAGACTCAAATCTTGCGCACGTGAACAGACCCCTCTCTCCCTTTGAATCATTCGACCAACAATAATTACGAAGTTTTTTGTTTGTTTGGATTTTTATGATTTCACTAAAGCTAGTTGTGAACTACGTGAAGAACGTACGGAGCTTGCAACACAGGTATGGATAGGTTTGTCTGCGTCGACGGGTGCAAGCAGGGAGACACACGCACAGCCTTCTATCATGGCGCCTCTCGTCAACTCTGCTGCAACGACGCAGAACGAAACATGGCTCGTGGCAGTCGCCATCACCGGAGCAGGGATCCTGCTATTGCTTCTGGCATTGTTATTGTTTGTTTGTCTTGAGGGCCAGGAATCGCCGTGGAAGAAATAAAGGTGAAGCTTATCGACTACGTACAGTCGAGGTTTGCGGACCACGGCTCTCGCCGGCGGCACGATGAGGGTAAAAAGCCAGCAGAATAATAATTCTTAATCGATCGAGTCGACCAGAAAGATAAAATCAATCGGGATTTACTGACTGCATGTATTCATACGGCTATAATTATAAAATTGCATATCATATGCAATACTTTTCCTCACATACCATTTATTTAGACAATGTAGGCCTAGGAGTCTGTTGGAGTGAGAATTAATCCCAAAATTAAGAATTGTTTCTTATTCTGGGTAGCTTAATTATAAAGGCGAAATGAGTGGAGAAATCTGTCAGGTAATCGTCTTAGGCCGCAGAGGCTCCTCGTAGAATGCACTGCACAAGCTAGATGCCATATCAGGAGAACTCGACCGTTTTTGCCGAAGGAGAGAGCAGTTGCCGAGGGAACAAGAAGAGAGTCGGTAAAACTGTCAAGTTGATACAGTGGGTTAATCTATGATAGGATGGATTAATTCATCGTAAATCTAATATTTAACGTATAAAAATAAAATGACCTACCATTTCGACGAGTTGAAAAATTTCCAATCCAATCTAACCCAAGGTGGGTTGCAGGATAGGCAGGCTGACCCACGGATCATAATTTTATTATATATCAATTTTTTTTATTCTCATGAAATTTGATTTATAAAATTCGATCCTTTATAGTGCATACGGAAGTCATCCTAATATTCTCTCTACTCTTCTAGTAACATAGGGTGTATTGTATATTTGATATTTTTTTCTTTTCTTTAAATCTCTAATTAGTTGCTTTCTAATAATAAAATTTCTCTTACTTTCTTTTTTCTATCAATCTAGTCTTACTTTCTGAAGTTGGATTCGAGAAATATAAGAAGCATTTAGAGATTTCATTTTCTCATGCATTCATTTTTATTGACCATTGTAGTCAAAGATTGTATGCTTTTTTTCAAGTACAGAATGATTCTATTTTATACTTGACATGTTGCATCATTATGTCTCAATTGAAAATTATGATTTTTAATTTTTTCAACCCGTGGGCTAACCCGTGACAGGCTTGGGTTGACTCATCTTAACCCGTAATCCATGCGGATTTATCTTTTTAGGCCCGCGGTGAACTTGGATTGATAAATTTCAATCCAATCCGCTTAAATTATTTGGCAGGGTAAACTAATTTGATGGGCTTAACTCAAACTGATAGCTCTAAGAGTACGTAATAAAGAGTACAGCCACCGAATGGATGGATGGATGGATGGAGAGATGGCTGGCTGGTGAAGCAATAGCTAGTTTGAAGATTAATTCTAGCGCTCTAATAGTATGTATATATTCAAAATGCAAGGGCAAATCTGGATGTGACGTAGCTCCCGAGGATTGATCTCAGTATAAATCAATAATGTATGGCTTAGCTTTTTTGACGTTCAACTACAACTAAATGGTACGTACATTAATTCAACAACTAAGCAAAAGATGATTTTGTTCACTCCTCACTTTAAAGGCCTCTTATATCCGTTTCAAATTATAGAGGAAAAATAAATCATGGTACCAAACATTTTCTTAGATGAGAATTTTATCATTCAAATACCAATTTGATTATGCATGTAGAAGTTAATGATACATTAATTCAAGTTGAATGCGTCCTAATTTTAAATTTATTTTGTAATTAAATATTATTTTGGTCTGTTAGTATAAAAGTTTGTAATAGTAATTAGTAACTAATTAATATACAAAAGTATAAGAGAAGTATAATCTGCGATATAATTCAAATAGCAAATAATTAAAGAGCACAGAGATAAATAGGTTATAATATAATCTATAATAGCAAATAAAGAGCATTTATACTCTCAAAGCGCTTGCGAGTATTCCCCTGATATCGACTTTTTGAGTTGCAGCTACGCTTGCAGTTCAACGAGTATTGAGACGATATGTTTTTAGCACAGCGATTAATAGATTTACAAATTTGTAAAAAAATATATTGGAAAATTTTAAACATCTATCTAAACATTCTTGCATATATAAATAGTGCACTGTTGATGCCGTTTCTGATTCTTTTGGTAGGTTCCCGAGATTAAATATAGGTGGCAACAAAGGCAGAACAGTCTCCTAAGAGCCACTGCTATTGTTGAATGTAAAAATCTAGTTGACTTCTCATCAGTTAAAAAACCAGCAAAAGTATTAATGCATAATAAAATTCTTATTCCATTTCAGTAAATTGAGTCAACCATAGAGATAACATCAATTGAAATTTTTCATAAAGGTTTTTGTAGAACGTAGTAATTTAGAATAACAAATGAAGAGCATCTATACTCTGAAATTGCTAACCAATAGCTTTAAACATCTATGTGACTCATACTGATGCGCCAAATGGTAATCATCATCAACTCTTTCTAGCATCTATAAATCAATTAATAAATACATATTATAAATGTTAAAATATTTAAAATTCAAATTAATCATTATAAATTAGAATATAATTGATTTCTAATCGAAAAAATGGATGCTAGAATGTCATCATCCTCTAAGTAGTATAAAATGATGAATTTCCAAGTGTAAGGAAAATAGATGTATTTACACCGGAGAATTCATAATGTGAATGAGATTTCACTCATTATGTAACTAAATTCGTCCGAGGTCGTCTAAAATTAATACTGATTCAAAAGTAACCAAGCCATCTAAATTTTTAACTAACAATTCATAATCATCTATTCTGACATTCTCGCTCGAGATGATTCCACCGGAGAATAAAATGCCGGTGGAATCCAATAGCTCAACTATGGCAGCTGTATATAATTGAGTCCCCATGCATGATGACACTTGCAAATCAAATATTTGACTCGCGTGATGTAAAACAACAAAATATGATTAATTCTCAGAGTGTCTGTCTTCTTACCATGTTAGTCCTTAGTTGAGCACAAAATATTTCTCGTGATTTATCTTTTCCGTGTTGACTATGAGACCGATTGGCGGGGGCGCTGAGGATGAGCAAATCACCTTTTGCACAATAAAAGGATAATAAATCAGAATATCAAATAGTCTCCTAAATAGCAAATATCGTCAAGAATGAATTCTATGAGAATCAAATCTTATTCTCTTATGATAAATTTACTATTTGAGTACCAACTCGGGACCTAACGTCTCATTCTTTATCGTCCACCTCAAAGTCTATAAAAGAATAATAAACCACAATATCAAATAGTCTCCTAAATAGCAAATATTGTCAGGAATGAATTCTACGAGAATCAAATCTTATTCTCTTACGATAAATTCACTATTTGAGTACCAATTTGGGACCTAACGTCTCATTCGTGCCTCATTTTTGTTGATTTAACTAATTAGTACACTAATTTTAACTCGACCAAAAATGATATTTCTTAAAATAATAAATTTTATTACAAAATGATCCTTTTATTATTATGGTAAATTATTAGTTGCCTTTTATACATTTTACCATGTGGTCCTTCTCGTCTTCAATATTAATTTATTGGTCCCTTCGATGAGTCGCTATACACCAAATTTATTAAAACCATATTAGCACCAACATTTCATTTTTCATTTACTTATTCAACTAATCTAATAAATATTTCATTAAATTAATATATTTTAAAAATATATATATTCGATTAATTTCTCATGAGCAAGAAATATTTTATTAAACAAAAATTGCGAGTTATTACAAAAACAGCAGTAGATTTTCCTAATTTTAATTTTATTCCTCGAAGCATATCACTTCACTTCACTTCACTTCACTTGTTGGCCACCACCTCAGAAGCTTGTTCCGGCGCCGGAGCCGGAGCCGACGCCACCGGAGAAACCTTCATCTTCTCCATCTCTTCCTTTATGTTCTTCTTCTTCTTCTGGTTTTCCTTCTCGTCCTCCTCCTCCTCTAGCTCAAAGGCCGACCTCGGGAAGGTCTTGAAAAGCCCGGCGGAGGTCGTGAAGGTGACCTTCTCCGGCGCTTTATCGGCGACCGAGATCTCCTCCACCGTCAGCCATAGCAACATCTCCTTTGCCTTCACCCCGACAACCTTCTTGATCTTGTTTTCCTCTACATAGGCAGTGATCTCTGGAGCATAAGTCACTTTCCTCCCGATCTTCGTAAACACATGTTCGATCTTCTGCTTTTGTTTCAGCCACACCAACCCCGTCTCCTTCTCGTATCCACACTCAATGATATCTCTAGTTAAAAAACAATAAAAAAATACGATCACAAGGTTAAAATTCCTACATAATTTTCATAATTTCCTACTAATTTCCTATATATTTTTTGTTTGTTTAATTATACCTAAGAGGAAGAAGGCCCCGAGGAAGGTTCACCTCTTGAAGGAGGAACTTAGACTTCTCTCTGCAAATCTCATCGCCGTAATAGACCTCCGATCTCGCCTTCAACTCTTCGGTGATGACGACCGCCATTGTAGTTGGCTTTGTGCAGTGAGTTTTCCTTCTTCGATTTGTTTCAATGTAGTGAGGAAGGAAGCACCGCATATATAGAGAGAGCTAGGCCATGGAGAGTGGCAATAAAAAAATTAATTAAATTAAATAAAATTGAAAATAATAATAATAATAAGTGAGTGAGATCTATCACATTTTGAGTGAGTATATGTTTTTTTCGAAGTATAGAGAAATAAATATGGTAGAATTGAATTAGGAATGAGCAATGAAGTGTCGTTTCCTTCCTCTTAAATGAATTGGTTGGGAAGCAATAGGAAGGTCACTTAATCGGTTGCCTTATTAATTACTTAATTGATATTTTTATTTCATTTTCGAGAAATTTTCACCTTTTCTACCTCGTTTTTTTTTTAGGGCGATATAATTTAGGCCTGAGTCTTAAATTATTCGTATCTCTTTGCCCTGCGATCAATTTTTTCAAATACAATTACGATGTCCCATAATGTGCAATGGTAAGACGAATGGGACCCTACGGGCACGGTGCACTAAGAAAAGTGGTAAGATATCTAATAGAAGAATACAATTTAATCTTATGTTGATGCACAATTTGACTATAAATTTTTAAAAAATCCGTGGAAGTGATCCTTTATGTAGGAGTTTACTTGACGAATGGAGTACGACTTCAACATTGGACAACCTTTTGAGGATGACACAACTATGAAGTCTGAACTGACCTGCTAAAAAAGTTATGAGCGCTTTCTTGATTTACCTAGGTGGTTGGTGGAGATCCACTAAGATTCTAACCTTTTTCGGCTCAGTTGTTAAAAGAGTGTCATTGAAGGACTATGGTACAGGGTTGACCATCCCAGAGATTAGTCGGTTATGGTTGTCTGCAGGGGCATAACTGAGTTGATATTCAAATGATAGATTTGCATCAAAAGCATGGTCAATTCTCAATGTGTGCTTTTGACATTTCGAAATATATAGCTCCTTCCACCTAGGAAGCTACTCAACTGTATTAATATGCGACTGCAATTTATCTTCCTTTACAGGATCATAGTTAAGATTCAAAACTACGTGGAACTAACCATCAGCTATTTAAGATGGCTCATGAAGCAACAACACATGAACCAATTGTTGATTGCTTATCACTTAGTGAGGCAGCATCAGCTTCACAAGTTACCGTGACTCAAACATTCTGAAACATATAGCTCGTCCCACCTAGGAAGCCACTCAAGAGTATCAATAAGCAACTGCAATTTACCTTTCTTTATAGGGTCATAGTCAAGATTCAAAACTATGTGGGACTAACCATCAACTACTCAAGATCGCTCGTGAAGCAACAACACATGAATCAATTGTCGATTGCTTATCACTTAGTGAAGCAACATCATCTTCACGAGTTATTGTGACTCACAGAGTCGTTCCTGAGCTAGAGCTACTATTGTATCTGCCCAAAGCTCAAAATTTTTTAGGATCAAATATTTAAGTTTTAGGGTACAATGTTTAAATTGCACAGTAAAAATAAGATTTAATTTTTAAATAAAAAGGAATAATCAAGATTAGTTTTGCACTCACTGTCGCATCGATCACCTCTATAGCAGTTGACATTCACTATCTTTTTGTCGAAAATGAATTTTTTTTATTAAATAAGAAATAAAATATTTATAAATGAATTTCTTACCTACTAGGATTATAAAAAAGGAGACCGTACTGTGAAGAGGAAAAGAGGCAATGTTAACGCTATAAGCATGTCTAGGATAAAAAAATAAATGCATTATAATTAATATGATTATTAACTTATAAATATAATAATATTTATTTTTAATTTGATATTTTAAAATTTATACAAAAATAACCAATACGATGAAATTGAAAAAAAAAA
>JBAMHZ010428203.1:0-11023 GCA_037177395.1 Alpinia galanga | reverse complement strand
TCAACATGTTTGACAATATGGTTTGACCATATGTGTCAAAGGAGAAAGTCCAATATGAAGTTGGCAATTGGAGAAGTTCAAGTATGGATACTTAGCAAGTAAAGTCCAACATAGAATTGACAAAAGGAAAAGTCCAAGAGTGGAGTCTTGTAAGCCAGTTGACTAGTGAGCATCAGTCGACTAGTATAATGACTAGTCGTTTGGTGAATTGTGGTCAGAGCACAGAAGCTCTGGTAATCAACTAGTGATGGACACCAGTCGATTGGTGCCACTTATCCGATGTGAATTTATCCATTGGAGAGTTGTTGTCTCACAATAGATACGACGTCAGTCGACTAGTGGGTAAGGTCAATCGACTAGTAGGCAGAAAATAACCCAGTTTGAAGTCTATATAAGGAGGCTTTATGGGAAGATGATGTTGCTGGTTCTTGGTGAACTTGGAGGGAAATTGCTATTGCGTTCCAGACCTCAAAGTCATCCAAACTACTGCAATATACAAGCGCTCAAGCAATCACATTGTTGTAAAGTTTTCTTTACTTGTATTTCCATTTGCTTGCAATACTTTTGTATTTATAAGTTATAACTTGTATCCTGTTGTATGAAGGTTGCTCTACCTTAGTTTAAGCTAAAATGAGGCAAAGCTAGTGAAGCTTTGGTTTGAGATTGATTCACCTTAAGGATCGCCATGAAATAGAAACTAGAGTTCTGAACCACGTTAAAACTTTCTGTTGTGGTTGTATTTGTCTTTATTTATTATTATTTCACTGCGCCTAACAAGTCTTGTAGACGAACGTAATTGCATCAAGTGAACGACGATGATTTTGGTGTAATCGTTATTCACCCCCTCTAGTGGCGATCAACGAATCTACACTTCTTGCTTTATATACGCAAGGAAGGCGGATTTTGGAGAAACATGGACGCCTGACGTGGAGGTGTCGTGTAACTTCGTGGAAGAAATTGTGGAGTTATGGATTAGTGTCGTAGAAAATGTGTCCTCGTGGTATTGTGGGATCATGATCTCCAAAAGACAGTCTCATAGAGACGTAATCACGAGGACGTGATCATATGATAACTGACCTTCCTTTGCAAATTGGACTATGCTGAGTTGGACTATGCCGAGCTGAGATATGATGAGCCAAGTTGAGCGGTGCCAAACTAAGCTATGACAGTTACCCTGAGCTGAGTTGATCTGTACCGAACTGAGTTATATTGAGCCAAGCTAAACTACCGAATTAAGTTATGCTGAGCCAAACTAAACTGTGCCGAACTAAATTATGCTGAGCCAAATTACAGAGCCTTCCGAATGAAAATCTAACTTATACCCTATTTAATCCACTCAACTAAATGTCATATCATCGTGACTTTTAATTTGACCAGGCCACTTGATAAGAGGTATTTTGACCACATCAATAGGTAGTTAGGACTTGCTCGAACGGTCAACATAGCCGTGTTAAAGTCTGAAAGGGCAAGAAGTCGATTTCTAAGTTTCATCGCCAGGCTACCGATGACTCTGCATTTCTACGCTGACCGCTCTGGATTCCTGATTTACTCTCCTCCACATGTAGAGGCAACGATGAAGAGCCGCTAATGTGGCGGTTCCACATTTTAGGATTTAGGCTGCCAGGCACTCTGGTGACTTGGAATGTTGAACCGGATCAGGGACATGAGCTGCCGGACACTCTAGAGATATAAAAAAAAAATACTCAGACCATTGACATGGATGCTTAGGCTGCCAAGCAAGGGAGGCACTACAAGTGGGACATGATGAGTCCGAGTTGAGTCAGGAGGCACGCTGATACCACATGTGTTGGCCCTGAGACCGCGTATCAGGCCAACTGTGGTCGAGCCCAACTACTAAGCTACAGAGGGATCGCTATTACAGAGAAATTGACTGAAAAAACAGATCTCATCCATAGATTGAAACAACCCAAATGCTAAACCAAGCAGTTACCAATCGAGCAGATTTAGGCAATACCACAACATATTACAATATTGTACGAGTCGTAGAGGCAACATAACATTACAACAAGTTGTAGAGGCACCAAGCTATTTGAAATCCTCTGTTGGGTCATTCACTTGGCTGAGGAAGGGAGTGCAATCGATCCCCATTTCACTGAAGGCAGATATGAGTTCTGGGATAAGTTTAGCAAGCATGATCTTAAACCCAGTGGAAGAACTTCGGCGACATTCACCGGACACCGTTTCCCGTTCGAAAGCGTGCCCAACCTCTGTGCCTTCTAGATATGCCTTGCTAGCGATAAGGATTCGATGTGATCTTTTAGCAAAGTGCTCTTCTACAAATGCTTTGAAATGCTGCAATTCGAATCGAAACAACTCAACTGGGTTCCACAAGTGTGGCAGCAACTGCCAAGTTGGTTATGAAATATGGAAGATAGTAGACTCGTGTGTACCTTAGGTGGCCTGCGCAGCGTGTATATTATCGACTTGCATGACTGCAGGTATGCGTTCTCGTTGTATGTGATTGAGTTTTTCTCAGCCCCAACTTTTCCAATCTCTTCATCGTATCCAGCCTCATTGAAATATGGTTTCTCATTCAGGACAAGTGCCTGAAGGGATAGCAAAACTTGAAGAATGGTGGAGTTTTCAGGATTCCACACTTCGGTGCCTGTACCCGTCCATGTATTCAGAAGGCTGAGACAAACCTTTCCTGATTCATACAAGTTGGGGTTTAACCTCAAGCCACAGGATTTATAGTGAAAAGCCTGCATAACAGATGAACGATTACTCGCCTATAAAAATTCTGAATGTGTTTTCTTGATTTAAACAAATTTACAAGGAAAAAAACTGCCCATTTTGGATGCTCGACAACTTTGTTGACTATGTGAAAAAATAAAAATATTTAGAAAGAACAAAATGGAAAGGAACCATTCATTTAGCAGCTATCTAGCTCATTGGCATACTCACAGGGGGGTCGTGAGGATAATCTGGAGGAAAGAAAATGTCGAAGAAGAATAATCCATCGTGATACGGAGTTCCAGGGGCTCCAACAATGACTGCTTTCAAAAGATCCATTCTTTCCTCATAAACCCTAACGAAGATAGTATCTGCACAAGGATGCACAATGTCAAATATTAGAGGAAATATAAAGATCAGAAACATAATAGGCACTGCATAACCAAAGATCTTCGAGCCTTGATAGTCCCAAGTGTTGGAGTTGGTTACATGGATCTTATCGCTCTGCTAAACTTTACATTAAGTTATAGCAGTAGTAATATACTCTCAAATCATTTTCAATTGTCATACAAAATTGTCCTTGATCTTCTACAATCACTCACACCATTAGCTTTCATCGATTGAATTAGTCAATCTTTTGACATGTTTATGCCTCTCACCTTATCATTCAATGGATTATGGAGTTTCACTTGAATAATGCCAGATAGTGGTATTTGATTTTAATCTTTCTTCATAAACTCCATTTATCCATGTTAGCATTCAATGCTTTGGTACCTTAACATTTTTGTATGTGTTATATGAGGAAAAAGAAGTCTTAGCTGCATTCCTCAAAGGCTTACTTATGAAACTCAATTAAACCACCAATTGATACCAATCATATCAAGACTAATCCTAGTATACAATGGGCCAAAAAACAAGAAAAACAAAAAATATCATGAGCCATGAATTACACAGAAAGTTTAAAGTGAAAAATAAACCTGGCAAATCCTTTTTCAGGATATTCCATTCTTGCTGTACTTTCTTGAACCAGCCCCTTTTAACCTGATTAAAATTACAGTCGTCATGCATAATTAATAGTCACATGAAAGACTTCAATCAACTTGTTTACCTGGGACAACATTGAACCAATGCCAATTCCATTGATAAAATGATGATCAGAGAAATCATTGACCATATCAAATTTGTTGAAGTCCATTGGTCTAACTTCTCCAGGTAAAATACTTAGTTCGTCATTCTGTTCAGATGGTTCTGCTTCTTGAGCCAGAACTTCCATTTGACTCTTTTTTAGGTCAAATTGAAGTTCTTTATTCGAAAGTTGGCATTGATAGTCTTCTCCACTCTGCATTGGGAATCCATTAGTTATTTTAAATCATTATCCAGTCAATCCTAGAATTCATATTTGCTGAAGTAGCAAAACTCAACTGAGACAACCAGAGAATCTGAACCCGAAAAACCAAAGAAATTTCGGGCAACATGTGTTAGAAACCCAACTGCTGCCTCAGGAAACAAACATTTGACAGATGTTGATGACTTTGTTGTACAATCCTCATTCGCGAAAATCTAGAAAGCAAATATTTGCAATTAGGTCAAAATTCTGTGCAATAAAATTTAATAAATATTCTTTAGCCCCTAGCAAACAAATGGTGATATATAAATTCACAAAGTATATCATATACCATTTCTGTCTTGTTTGATAGTAGTTTCTGCTGATCAGCAGTACCCTTACTAACAGTTGCGGAAGAAGATTCCCCATTAGATGGCGGCACTGTAGGACTTGAAATCTTATCCAATCCAAAAATTTCATATGGTGGAACCTGAAAATCACAAAAAAAAAATGTTTTAAAATGCTAACATTAGCTGACCAAGATACTGACAAGTTGGAGAAAACAATGAATCCCAATAGGAGGTAATAAAGAATTTTCACTTTTCAATTGAGTCAGATTGAGCTTGCAAGATACAACTGTGTGAATACCGTACCTTGGAGACATGACCACTAGCCCATCTCACTTCCACACATTCATCTTTGTAACCAATAACAGTTCCTATGCATGATAAGCAACTTTGGAAAAAATCTTTATGGCTATCATCAGTGTGCTGTCCAAGAGTTTCGTCACATGATAAAGAATTGTTTCCTGGACAACTGCTTTGCCTAGCTACCATGTCTTTGCACTGCATATCTCTGAGATTTTCATTCACTATCTCAACATGAGGAATATATCTAACCACAATGTCACCAATGCAATGTGAGAAATCTGGATGTTCAATCAATTCATAAGCACTCACCATATCTTCGGTAGATCCACAACTGCAATCAATTGTTTGTTTAACCTCAGGTACTATCCATTTTACCTTAACAATACGCTCATATGAGTCCACACTTTTTACAACGCCAAGCCTTTGGATCCTTGGAGCACAAACATCTTCTGGTGCCAACTTCTCCATAACAAACTGTTCTGGCCAAAAATCATGATCACATATATTGTTTACAGGCGATAACATTTGTGGATCTATACCAACTGATTTTTCTCCATTTTGCCACAAGATGTCAACTTTTCTGTTTGTTTTTGTGATCAAGTAAATCTCTTGACTTTTCATTTCGAATTTCTTCTGCATCTCCATGGAATATATTGGTGTCATTCGCTGAGGCTGTTTAGCTTCTGCACTGTCTTGAAGATTATGGGTATAATCAACTGGAAGTCTACACCAATCCCCAATTTGCCAATTAGCATACAAAAAATATGACAAGAGAGTGAGATCATTTGGAGATTGGAAATGAGCAGGAGTTGATGAAAGAATGTTCTGTCCAATAATGACAGAACAAATCCAATTAACACATATTAGTCCTACTTCCACTTGGAAGACAGTGCCTTCCTCTTGGTTCTCCTTTAAACCACACAACCATGATGGCAATTTTGAATCATGTGGATGTTTGACTTTTACACGTTGTCCTGGATAGTGCTGAAATGGTGAATCTTCAAGTCTTGGAGAGAGAGGAACCAAATCGACAGAATCTCTGACTAAAATTTCATTCTTTTCGCCGTCATCAAAGAGAACACTAACTGTATCAAATACTTTCTCAACCCTTCCAATCCATGGACCATGGGCTACATAATCACCAATATCAAATGATCTGAACCTGTTAAGTCTCTTGCTGTTTATTTCCTTGATCAATCCACCAGAAATTGTCTCCAATTCGACAACCATATCAATATCCACAACCCGACCCCACTGCCCTGAGGGATCTGTTATAGAACAGACAACATCACCATGAACAAAACCTCTTTCAAATGTAAGGAAATCATCAATTTTATCAATACTCTCATCGAGACTCGACAGGATAATCTGAGCGTGTCCCCCATATGTTGATTCACTTTCATCTAAGTCTTCACTGTCGCTGATTTCAGAAGAGATTTCACTATCGGAGTCACTGACAAGTACATCCATAGTTTTAAGTACCTACAAGAAATAAGCCACTATATTTCAACATCAAATACTGAGATAAGTTCATCATCTCAGTCTCGTTGATTATCAAGAGATTGGGACTCAATGGAAATAATAAAATTCGCTTTCTAAAGTTAACATTAGTTTCATGACCGCATAGATGCAAAATATTGACAATCTTTAAAGGAAAAGAACACATTGGGAGCACAGAGAGGAAAATAAGAGATAGAGGAGATGCTTACCTTTTACTTTGTTCTCCTTCACAACCGAGGTTGATAACCAAGTACCCAAAAATTGAGAATATGTTTTGATCTTCAATTAACGATATAGACTAAAAGAGTTTCTTAAGCCAGAAAGCTAATGGCTGAAAAAGAGGCAGATCAATAGATGCAGGAGCTTCACTGTGACCAATTCTATTGCCAAAGGGGATTTTCCCAGTAACTAAAGAAAGATACAGAATCAGCAGCTAGAGGAGATATTCCCAAGCGAATGAAGTGACACTACCACTTGCCAAAGGAGATTTGCCCAAAGAGAGCTAAAAACTAACAATCAGATGCCAAAGGAGAATTGCCCAGCTGCAGAAAAAATATTTCTTGCCAAGGGAGAATTGCCAGAAAGGACTTTCTGCCAAAGGAGATTTGCCCTACAGGAGAGCATACCATTCATATACCTATTCTGAAAAGTCCTTGAAATCCTAATTTGCTTATAGTGAATGCTTCAACTAGAAAAGGTTCTAAGTAAATGCCAAAGGAGATATCCCCAGATATATTTATGTGCTACGTTCTGCCAGAGGAGACTTGCTCAACAGAAAGAAGCACTTTCGCTGTAGCCCTTCATGCATGGAACAGAACCCACCCCGAAAATGAGAAGAATAAAGATTAGCACACTAAATCTTTTTTACTTCAAAGAAAACAACACCGGCCACTGAAAGCGAAAAATCAAATTGTGCAAATTGGGATGAGTTTTAACTCAATTGTGAAAACTTAAGATTATCAAAATGATTCAGTAACTTACTTCGAAGAAAGAAAGCAAGTAAATAGTAACACAAGAATAAAGATTTCACTAAACTACTCAGCAAACCATACAATTTTTGGACTAAAAAGGGAAATGATCTACTTTCAGATGATAGACTAACCCATCCTGCGAATGACAAGTCTTCAATTTCTTGATAGAGCTTAGCATCACGTCAGGACCAACAAAGATGCAAGTAATAACGTACCGTAAGAACCGAAGTGCTCGGCGAACAGAGTTTTAATGGTACAAGCTCATACAAATCAGGAAACCATTGTGTGGGACTGTTATCACAATCTGATTCTTCCCATAACACAACAAGTCAAAAAGTTGTCTGCAAGAAAACATGCGCACACTTTGCTCCTAAAAACCATACTAGATTATACACCAAAACGATACTCCTTCAAAGCTAACCACGATGATGAACCATAAAACCCTAAAAAAGACTATTTTGTTGGAGAATACGTAATCTATAGAACCAAAGCCAGATGCAGAACCCCCCAAAAGAGTGGAGGAGAGAGAAACCACGGACTGATAATGCCAAAATAAAATTACAAAATAAGGGCATACCGCATCACTTCAAACTCCATTTCGGAGGGCGTCAGAGGAAGAGGAGAAGCCAAGAAGCGAACTTTTTGACTCCTGTCAGTCAATCGATCCGATTCCTCCTCAACCAAAACTGAATGAGTCATTCCGGAGGCGACCGTTCATGTCGACTCCAACAAGATCCCTCCTTTGGCCGCTTCTCCTCCTCCTCTGACGCAGAAGGACTTCTGGTGGGTTCACTTCGTGCACTGGTCGAACTGGGGAGAGATCGCGCTATTTGAAAAGACTCGACGTCCATTAATTTATACATAAAAGCAAACGCAATGGAGGATGTTGCAATTTGGGCGGTAACGGTGATGTGTGGGATAATATGCGTGAGGATATTCTCGCTGCTTTTTCTACGCTTGAACTGTTTTTGCAGGTCAACAAGGTCCCTCAAACTATCCATTGCCATGGATTCATGAATTCATACGTTTTCTCATCCCAATTTGCACTAAAATCTTCTCAGAAAACAGGCATGAGACACTTTTATCTCAATTTATCAAATATCATTAGAAAAATTAGTGTCTTAGCTTCCTTAACCATCCATATCCAAAAATTAAAAATTGATAATTTTTTCCTACCGAATAAATGCAAAGTATTACACACAAAAATGATTGAAAGCACAGAGATAATTAGCTTCGACTGTCCAGTCAATAAAAGGCCTCTAATTAATAGGTCATCATCTTTTGCTACAAATATATGTGTTTTCCATTAAAAAGAAAGGCATTTGGAGCATTTGGAGTTGAGAAATGAAGTGGAGAGAGCATGAAGTGACCAGATTCATATTGGCATAAACTGAGTGGGACACCCATGATCGATTTGTTCTTTACTCGATCAATCACTCATTAAAGATTACAGAGGGACCTTGTATAACTCCAACAAGACTTATTTTATTTTGAAAATAAAAAAAATTGCAATCGAAAGATGGAAACCACAATTAATTAACCTTGCAGTGGAAGTCTCTCATCACAAAGTTTCATTGGATCATCCATTTAGCTTAATTAATTAGTACACAAATACTGCTTTTATTCACCACTTTGTTGCTATTGGTGCACAATACCTGACGAGAGAGTATGTGTTCATAATTGTAGGAATTACATTTATGCTTTGATTCTTGATGCGGTCAATTTTCTGTTCTCTTTCTCTGTGCTCGAGTTCATACCCATCACACTAGTATGCTATTAAATATAACACAAGCTAGAGGATATTGATGTTCTATCCTTTTGATGCTTAAATTAGACAATAAAAGAAGATGAAAAAATAGAATATAATATGAAATATAACTAGTAGAAAAAGTGACATAAAAAAACTTCTTTTTATCTCAACTGACTTTTATATAAGGACTCAATCTCACCTCATTATCATCTACTAGCTATGTTAATTGATAGATTATTAGAGGACAATCTTTACAAGGAATCTTCACTTGCCTTACTATGTATTCCAAAGTAGTTATTAGGAGAAGTTGTTAGTAACCAAATGTAACAACTATTGAGATGAATCTTCTTTGTAGTCCTTAGATTTTTTACTTCTTCAACTCTCGACTTTTCTAGTCATCAAGCTCTCAACTTATTCGACTCTCGATTTCTGTAGCTCTTTTGACTTTCGAAATCTCGACTCCCAAATACTCAAATACTCGAGTTCCTTCTTCTGGGTTTAAGGATTTTCTTCTTTTCTCTATTATTTCAATTCTCATTATAAATATCCCTCATAATTAAGGAAAAAGATTTCGGAGTGAACTCCAAAGGACATTGGAGTGCTCGTTGCCACTTTGATTAAAAAGTGAGGAAAGGATGGTCACTATCTATATATTAAAATAGTTAGTGGGTTTGCCATCCAACTCAACAAGAATTTTATGGCATGTAAATGTTAGGTACCATTTTCATGGTGTTAGATTAGATCGAAATTTTTATATTTTTGTAGTTAGAACCTTAAAAATAAAATTATGAATGTGTTTGTGTTGTTTTTATATCTAAGTATAACATTATACAGTCACAAAGCCTAAAGTCCTATTATGTCTATCGCTGAAAATCAAAATTAAGAGAGAAAAAAAAAAGGTAAACCATTTTCCTTTTGTTTGAAAAAAAAACAATTTAAAAATAAATCAAATGTTGAAAATTAATATTTCAAATTAAAAGGTTGAAGAGAGAAGATTTTAGTGGGCCATGAGATTGGACGTATGGCATCGCATATGGAATTAAGGATATTCTCCAATGGCAACTGGCACTTAATTATATCCCTGAGCATATCCATCGTCCTCAAAAGTGGACTCGCCAAGACTTTCACTAATGCAAAAAAGGAAAAGGCGCCTCCTCGTCAGTTGACCTAAACACAACACGCAAAGTGGAGCGCCATGCTTTACCTGTCTTCTGTGGTCCCGATGCTCATCCTTTCTTACCTCTCTCTCTCTCTCTATATCTCTTTAATTAATGATTATCGGTTCATTGGTAGCTAACACACGAATAGCTTTCCATCGTCCTAGTTTAGCCATGACTTATGAGATGATAAACTAAAGAAGATGTAGCTCCAGGCTGATTCGGGTGATAAATATATATAGATAATTTTTAAGTGGATAGGAGTTAATTCTCAGAAGATCATAATTCTGGGCACCGATCTCCTCCTTTACACTTGCTACACCTGAGTTCCTGATTTATTCTCTTTTTGATAGAGGTAGCTGAGGAAGGTCACATTACTAATGTGACGGTTCAAAATAAACTAAAAAAGTTATTACTTTTGAGGCACTTTTTAATCGATTTTGATAATCGAGATAAAATATATCTTACTTAAAGATTATTTAACGTCCTGCTAAAAATCCATGGGAGAGAGTTGATTATCTTTAAAATTAGTTAAATAGAAGATTTGAATATTTGGTGCTAATAAAAAAATATAATTTTCTATTTATATTATACATTACTGTGTTAAAATTATGATTTGTTAGATATTTTCAATTTGATTTTCAATTATAATGTATTTGTAATTTTTTAAAAAAAATAGGATAATAAATTCTACAACAGTAAGCATTTGGATAGTTTAGTATGAGTACTTTCTAATTTATTTTGATGATTAATAAAATTTTTTTATAGAATCGAATCGATCGTGTGTTCAGAATTAATCGAATTAGATGTTTAAATATCTAGAAATAATTAAAAAAATAATGATATTCTAATTCATTTTTAACTGCAGATTATTAAATAAAGATGAGATTGATAAGTTCTGACCGTCGCATTGATAAAATATATTGAAAAATAATAATAAAAACATTTCAAAATTTAAATCTCAAATGAAATAAATA
>JBAMHZ010428182.1:0-11025 GCA_037177395.1 Alpinia galanga | reverse complement strand
AAACCCTAAGGTATATCTTCATACAAGCTCAATTCCTTTAAATCATGATAAGCATATTAAGAATAGATTTTATTGTTTAAATGCTTAATATCATGATTCTAGGACTTAGGACCAAATTAGAAATAAATATTTGTGTCTAAGGGCTAAACATTGTAACCTTAACGATAAGAACAATTCTAGGGTAGTTAACTCTAGAAATGTTCCTCCTAAGGAGAATCTTAAGAAATCTAGGCATATGCCTAAAAATAGAAAAATTATCCAAAATAATAATGGACAATCAAAATTAGAGAAATTAGAGATTGAAAATCAAGCTTTGAGGTCAAAGCTTGAAAAATTAGAAAAGACCCAATTGAGGATGTAAAATCAAATTAAAGGATCTAATGGACAAGGGTTAATTGCAAGTATTCCATCTAAGGACAAAGGTTTGGGGTCATAAGTCTAAGTCTAAGGTAAATAAGCCTACCTCTATCATTGTATTCCATTTAATTATGGAACCAACCCAAAGTCCAAAACGGTCAAGGTTACTAGGGAAGCAATCCCTAAGGCTAACTAAGATAAGACCAAGATGACAAAGGCCTCCAAGCCTAAGAGAGTCATCAAGACCAACAAGGTTGCAAGGGAGGAAATCCCTAGAGTCAACCTTGAGGAGTCCCCAATGACCAAGGCTAATAAGTCTAGGAGAGTCATTAGGAAGGTACTTAGGGAGGTCATCCCTAGTCAGTACCTAGTCAACCCAAGGAGCTCCAATAGGTATTGGGTTTCTAAGAGTGGGATTCCATCACACTAGATGGGTTTAGGGATGTATCAACCCTAAATGGATAGGTAGTTAACCTAACCATGGGTAGAGTTGACACTTTGGAACACTTTTAAGGTATGTGATATCTTAAAATTAATCCTAAAAGGATTTTAGAATGTGCCAATAAATTTGGAGAAAAAGTGCAAAACAATTAAAATTGACACAATTAAGTTGACAATCGCCATCGTAAATATTGACACAAAGTGGGCAAAACATTGAAGGTTTCAATGATTTCCAACTTTGTATCAATTTGTTAATCTAGTGAAATTTTATTTTTCTAATCATTTTCCTTGATAGAGAATGATATGAAAAATATGTTTGTAAAATTTGGTGAATTTTTGTGATCTATAGAATTATTAATGAATTCTCAATGGTTGACTGAAAAATTAGTCATCTGGAAATTCAACTATCAGTCAACTAGTGGCATACACCAGTCGACTGGTAATTAGGCTAAGGCACAGAGTCAACCGTAATCGACTAGGCAGTTAACTAACCCACACCAGTTGACTGGTATGACACACCAGTCGACTGGAAATTCTACCCATGCATAGAAGGCATCGTAGTCAATTGGGCAGTCGATTTGAGCCTTGTCAATCTACTACTGGCCACGGAAGTTGATTGAAATCCCTAAAAGTTAAAAATCCAATGTATTCTCCAGTCGATTCCCAACTCAAAATCCTCTGCCACCATTGTTGTCTTCGCCTCCAACTCCTATTTCCAACCAACTCCAACGATCTTCCAACGAACCTAGGCACTCCGATTCATCTTCTCACTTTCCCTTTTTGATTTTTTGCCCCATTTCTCATCTAGGGCATTGTTAGGACTTTAACGGGCATTTTCTTCCTCAGCCATTATCTTTTCTGATTCCATGCTTTAACTCTATAAAAATGACATCTAGGTAATCTTTAACTTTTAGCTAGGTATTTTGTCTAGTCTATATTGATTTCCATTACTAATCCATGTTTCTATCATTTTTTTATTTCATTCATTCATTTTAGCATTTCATCATCTTTGCATCAATAGGATTAAGCATCTAGCCACTAAGTCCACACCCAGTGCTATAGGATAAGGCTCCTCCCAGCCTTCTCTTGATCCTAGATTCCCAAGTGCTATATTCCAACATAACATTCATAATCATAAGTTTCAACTTATTATTGCAAACTCCCTTGATCCCAAATTTTTCATGGACTTTTGTTTTGATGTCGTGCAAATTATCCAATATTATAGGCTAGAATCTCTTGTCTTTTGTGAGCATGACATAAATATAACTCTATTGTCCGAATTATACAATAATCTGCATTTCATTGGTGATGACCTCCACTATCATACTCAGGTAGCTCACCGGAACCTAGATTTTACTCCTACCATTTAGGAGGAGTTCATAGGTTACCGGGACTCCATGAGCTATTTCATTTTCTATGCTACTCTACCAGAGCCTTTACCATCACCTTTCGATACCATCTTTCTCAAGTCTATGCATCAAGAATTTTTTCTAAAACCTCATCCACCCAACCTTAATCTTTTTCCATCAAATGAACTCTCAATCCAAGACAATGTCCTTTATAAGTTCGTTGTCAACTATCTATTACCTATTATCACTCGTGGTTTGGCTCTTGTTAGGCCCCTACATTTCTACATGATGCATGCTCTCAGGCATTCTCTCGACATTAACATTTCCATGAACACCTTTCATTGCATCATTCATTGTATTAAACCAAACAGCGGTAAAGTCTACATGACATATGGTGCTTTGTCAATATAGTGCCATGTTATGCATAATATTTCCTCTCATCATATGTAAAATGTCATGAAAATGTTTAAGCTGATATGCCCTATCTATCTTTATGTCATGCCATCATAATTATTGGCACATGTCTTCAATTATGCACATTTTTATACCATGATCATCATTCATGCATTAACCATGACATCAAGTTGATTTAATAAATTAGATATGCATGATCCATTAGTTGTAGGGAAAATAATAAATTACATCTCACAAAGATCATAAGATTGCCATGTGTGTGTATTGAGGCACATTTGATACATGTGAGATGTTAAGAATATGAGTTGAGTTCAATATGCTTATATGGTACATCAAAATGAACTTAAACTCATTGAACCATATAAAGGGATCATGGGGAAAGCTAATGTAAAAGTCATGTGCATTAAGCTCATAGATCATGATCCTATATAGGGTTTTAAAACCATTTTAAAATCATTTTGAAAACTCTTGGTGAAGTCTATCTTTTGATAGCAATCACCATTGAGGAAGTTGATATAAAAGAGCTTGAAACATTGAACTTTTTTAATACTTTTCAATTTTGTGTCAATCTTAGAAATTAAAAGTTGTTTTCATAAACTTTTATTTTTCCTCAACAATGTTTGAAATAAGTATTATGTGTATACAATTTTAAAATTTTTCAAAAATCATATAATTACTTATGAATTTTCAAAACTCATATCTGATTTCTGGTTTTGCTGTTCGGCAAAATCCAGTCAATTGGTAGAGACACAGTCGACTGAGCTAAAGGAAGTCGACTGTGGTTATTGTAGTAACACATAAAAGCTTCCATAGTTGATTGGGCTTCTATGCAAAGCTACTTGAGGGTATCAGTCGAGCGATTTCTATCCTAGTCGATTGGGGAGTCTGAAAATGGCTAAATATGGATTATTTAGCCATGTTTCTTCAAATCTAAGTGACCTAAACTACTCCTAGCCCTATGATATGCTTTGGAGAGCATAGGAAGGGTAAAATTTCATGATGAAATAGATAGGAGAGTTGAATTAGAGTTGAAACTCAATATTAAGGGATGTGAAAGTTCAATGTTGAACTTATGCCTTTTTGTTTGGAAAGGTTGACCTCCTATAGGTTGAGGTACTCCTCAAGGACATTGTTGGTCAAGGGGGAGCAAGCCCTAAAGGGAAAAAGATCCATCTAGATGTGATGTGACCTTTATAACCGAAGGAGTTAATATTAACTATGGGGTCAATATGGAGTTTGACTTATCTATAGGCTTAGGGGATTCCCAAAGACATTGTTAGTTCAATGGTCAAGGGGGAAGCAAGCCTTTAGGGGGAGTTATTCCATCAAGGTATGATGGATCCCTTTGTTATAAAGGGGGAGAATGTTGTTGAGAATTGAGAGTTTGGAATCTCTTAATGTACTTTGACATAAGGATTTTTGGATAACCTTTTTGATGTATACCAAATGAAGAGAATGATGAGTTTAAGTTTGGCTCATAGTTAGCCTAACTTAAAGGTGTCATCAAACATCAAAAAGGGGGAGATTATTGGTACAATTAGCCCAGGTCACAATTGACCATACTCGAATTAAGCTCGAGTTGAGTTTTGATATTTGACAAATCATGTTTGATAATACAGTTTGACCATATGTGTCATGGTGAAAAGTCCCAATTTGACTTGGTCATGGAGAAAGCACAAGTTTGACTTGGAAATTGGAGAAGTCCAAGCATGGAGGCTTGGCATGGAAAGTCCAACATGGTGTTGGTAAAAGGAAAAGTCCAATGGTAAAAGGAAAATAAAGGAAAGTCCAAGTTTGAATACTTGGCAAAGGAAAGTCCAAGTTGTGACTAGGCTAAGAAAATGACTAAGAGTGTAGTCTTAGCAGGCGTAAGTCCAAGTGTATAGTCTTGGCAATCTAAAAGTTCAAGTGTGTAATCTTAGCAGGCGTAAGTCCAAGTGTGTAGTCTTAGAGGTGGACATCCGATAGCATGACAAGGTTGATGGAAGAACTAGATGACTAATGCAAACGATGATGAGCATGGGAGATTGCAGAGGCATGAGGCTGAGGGAAGTGGCTAGAAGACTGAGGTATAGGCTTAGGGATGTCACAAGTGTAAAGGGATCACACTTGAGAGTTTAAACCTCAGATTTGTGGTTTACTAATCAACTAGTGATGGACACCAGTCTACTGGTCTCAGGTGTTTGACACTCGGGAAGTTTGACATGAGTTGATGGAGTTTATGCTTTGGGCAATCGACTGGCTTATGGGCCAATCGACTAGTCAAGGGCAGTCAACTGGTGTATAGGTCAATCGACTGGTCAAGTTTGTCTAGAGCAAAGAAGCTCGGTTAGTTGACTTGGAAGTCGACTGGGAGGCTACCAGTCAACTGGTCCCACTTATCTAACGTGAATAGATCCATTGGATAGCAATTGTATATGAATGAATATGACCCCAATCGACTGGTAGGTAAGACCAGTCGACTAGTAGGAAGAAATCAATCTAGGTGAAGCTTATTTAAGGTGCTAAAGAGGAGGTTGATTATAGTTGGTTCTTGGAGTACTTAGAGGGGAATTGCTGTTGCATTCCAGATCTCAAGACCATCCAAACTACCGAAAACTTCAAGCGCTCAAGCAATTGCATTCTCTTGTAAAGTTTTTCTTTACTTGCATTTATTTGTTGTAATACTTTTGTATTCATTCTTGTAGCTTGTATTTGTTGTAAAAAGGTTGCTACACCTTGGTTTAAGCCAAAAGGAGGTAAAACTAGTGAAACTTTATTTGTGGGAGTGATCCACCTTACGGATTGTCGTGGAGTAGGAGCTAGAGCTCCGAACCATATTATATCGGTGTGTTAGAGTATGTTTGTCTTTGGTTTTTTGTTTTTATTATATATCCACTTTGCATTAATGAGTTTTGTAGATGAACAATCAAACGATGATTTGGAAGAAAAATGCTATTCACCCCCCCTAGCGATCATCCGATCCCTAACAATGTTGCTTTTGCAACTCTGGAGACATCGAAGCCAGCATAATACAGGTCACCATGTCAAAGTCAGTAATATGTTTCTGGTAAGCTAAATTTAGGTCACCAGTAGTATTGTCTGTAGGAGGATGGGGAAGAAGCTCATCAAGGATATAGGCTATATTCTCAGCCTTGAGAACAATTCTCAGGTTGCAAAGCCAGTCCAAGAAGTTTGGTTTCCAAAATGGATAGTAAGTTAATGGAGGTCGACATGTTATTTTACTTGGTACCTAGACATATAAATAAAGTGTATAAAAGAGATGAATTAATGTAATGTAAACAATTTACATTTAAACACCCACTATTTTATCAAATTCAAAAAGTCCTTGCTTTGAATTCGAGAGACGGTAGGTTGTCTCTTAGTGGGTTGATATTCACTATGGCTAATAACAATCTCGGAGAGTGTCCAACAAGTCAATTCTAATTCATAATGGTAGGTATCAAAAGTATCAATTATATAACAATTATATAACTATCACTTTATACTATTAACTAATTGAATCTTCGCATACATTAGGTTGTTAACTCATTAACATATATGCATTGTATACATATCACCTAATTGCACCCCTAGCCACATTGACCTTGGAGAGAGTCCAACAAATCAACGCTTCAAGTTAAGGCCAACCCATTAATCATGAGACCAATTTTAAATGATCGAAGAGCTGAATGCAGAGCAGCAGGTAGGTTGAACAGTAAGAGAAATATAATTTTTAAAGGTTGGGAAAGAGAGGTTGTATGGTAAGCCTATAAATTTCCCCCTTTTTTTCATTCTATTACAGCAAGCTTGCCTCGACCAGAGGTTGTCTTCTTGCCATGTCGTTCCTAGGCACTAGGCATACACCTCTTCTGTCAGCACATGTCTTACAGCTTACCTATAGTAGTCCGAGGTTTTTGTTTGACTGAAAATAAGGTGGAGATGAAATCCTACTTATATTTTTGTGGGGAGATTCATAGAGTTAACCATATCAACAACTCTTTCCCTTGAAAAGGGCCTTAGCCGCTGGTCATTATATTATGCAAAAAGAATTTACAAAATAGAAAATGTACAGGAAGAGTACTTACAAGGAGAAAGAAGACACACTCAAAAACTTAGGAGAAAAAAGTAGAGGGAACAAAAGATATAGGCAGGACACTCTAAGAACTATGATGGAGTCGTAGTAGCTCTACTTCTGCTTCCCTTCTCTATGTTTTGGATGAAGGAAGGAAGCTCCTTATATAGGCGTTGGGGCAGGCTTGTAAGTTGTCTGTGAGGAGAAAGTTAGAGTAGCATGCCTTCTCTTTACTGCTGTAAAGTGGGTATATTATTGTCCTGCTACTGCGAGTTGTGCTGTAAAGGTGGCAAGGACTGTCCTTTACATGTTGGTTGTGTCGGGGAATAAGATTCCCTCTGTCCTTTTGCTTTTGAGTGGGACCCTCATATCTCCATTTGGTTGTCAATGTTATGGGCCTCAATGTCATCTCATCTTTTGGGCCTCTAGCCTGTCTTGTGGATCTATGGGCCGTGCAGCTGTCATTTCTAGCCTGTAGGCTCTGGCAGTTCGGGCTTCATGCTTGCTAAGCCACTGTTCGTGATTTCTCTAATAGTATATGCGCAACTTTTTGTGCTGAGTTGTGATAGGGAATAGAAAGAAGACCTTTCCATACTGGTATGGCCAGTACATCTTCTCTGTAAAGGTTTCAGCTGCCAGGTTATACTAGGCTTCGTATAAGGATGTCCATAGCCAATCCCCTCCTTGGATAGAAGCTCTCTAGTGTCTATGTTTTTCCTCAGGAGGTGCTGCTGCTTTAAAATGTAAGTCTCTGTCTGAGGAACAGTAATCTTCAAGCTTATGGTGCTTGCCCAGCTTAGAGGGTGTCTTTAGTATGATTAGGTATCGAGTTGGCTCCAGCCAAAAATTGATCCATTTTGGAGGAGTGGATTCAAACAATGCTACAACAATGCATTGTTAGTCTTCGTACTCCCGGATGTGTTCGATGCATTGCTTTAACTTTGCCAGGAAGAGTATTTTCTGGGTCGATGTCTCATACCCAGAGCTTGTACAGCAGCCCGTAATCCATTAATAGAAACGGTGTAATTTCCTTGCCTCTATATGTTACAGTCTTGTAGGTGGTGAGGTTGATACTAGCTTTGCACAGGCTGTATACCAGGAGGCATGGACATTCCTAGGTTATGCGTGAGTCTCTGTAGCTCTCATGTTGGCTTGTACAACGGAGCTTGTGATTGAATTCTGCTTCGTACTGGATAGTCATCCCTTCCTGGGGGTGCTCATGGAAAGCTTTCAGAGCTTCTTGTATTTGCTATAATTCGGTCCATGCTGTAGTATATCCGATCAATCTGATATATTCATGTAGATCTGATGGGAGAGTTGCTAGTTTTCTTTGAAGGTTGTCTACATATGGCTTCTATTGCTGAGGTACTAAATTGGATTTTCTCTCGGGAGATGCTTGTAGTTTTAGTGCCTGGAACTGTATGGTGCTGTCTTTGTAAGATAAATTGGGCTGTGCAAGTTTTGCCACTATAATTTCTAGTTTTTTGTCTGTAATAGAGGGTGACTTTGGAGTCATCTCTGAAGCTGTATTGTTTGTCTATTTTCCTTTAATGACCGCACTAATAAAGTAGTTTGGTCCGGCAGTTTGCCTTATGGCTGTAAGCGCTGAGGATAGGTTTGTTTTTTGACTGTAAGTATTGCATGTGGAATCTTCTTTTGTGGCATAGATTCCGGCCTGGGATCCTCTAGGGATCATATAATAGGCTGTAAGAGATTGTGTCACAGGTATTGCCGACACTGTATGTTGTAAGTATTGTATTAAGGCTTTAACAGCCTTAATCTTGTAATTGGCAGTACCCTGGAGGCTGGGTAAATGCCAAATGTTATCAATTAAGCAGTTTTGCACTGCTGTAAAAGTTGATCTACCTTCAAAGTGAAACTGGTCTTCTGTGTTGAGGTACTGTGGTAGTTTGACATCGCCAAATGTTATGTATTGCTTGACTGTATTTGTTGTAGTCTTCTTAGAGGGCTTCATCATGAAGTTAACTTGGAAAGTGTATCAGCCAAAAAATTGTTATTACCTTTTATATGTTCCTAGTTTATCCTGAGCCCTTTGTTTATGATAGTATTTGTAAATTTTACCCATCTTCTACTGCTGAGCGTCTTTTTTTATTTTTTTAACCTTTGAGTTATATTTGACTAATGCCTCACAGTCTAATCTGATAGTGATTTCGGGTTTGTCACAAAAAAAAAGCATGAAGGCATCTACAGCGTAGATTACTGCTAGAAGTTTGTAATCTAGGGACGTTAAATGTCCCTTTTCTGTGTATGTACCTGAAGTATATCTACAGAGTACTTCTGCACTCTTATTGTTATACTTGGAAGGTTTTTTTAAGAGAATACCTCCCCAACCTATTTCACAACCATCTGTTTCGATTACTAGATAGTCAGTATCAAGTGGAAGAGTTAGGACTGGTAGCATTTTTACAAGGTTCTTAATGTTTTGAATAGTCTATATATCTTGTTGGTTAAAGGTCCTTTGTCCTTTAGCAGATGTTTTATTGTAAAGATTGCCGCTTATTTTACCAAGATTCTGAATGTAAGGCCTCACATAATTTAATAATCCTAGAAAAGCTCTTAACTGTTTTGTTTCCTCGAGCTTACAGGGAAAGCCAAGATTTTGTTTGCTATGTGGGGATGTAATTTTATCTTTCCTTGTCCAATTTCTGATCCAAGGAAATCAATGTGTTTGGTCACCAATTTTAGTTTAGTTCGGGAGATAATCAGCCCGTGCTTCTCAAATAAGGTTAAAACCATACGTAGATGAGCTTGATGTTTTGCCTTAGTTTTTGAGAACATTAGTATATCATCTATGTAGACACATGTAAAATTTGAGACCTGGCCAAAGATTGCATCCATCTTTCGCTGGAATACTTGTAGTGCAATCTTGAGGCCGAACGACATTACTAGCCATTCATAATGACCTTATGGATAGGAGATAGCTGTCCAGGGGATGGATTCTGGGTCTATTCGTATTTGCCAGAATCCTGACTTTAAGTCAAATTTGGAATACCAGTGTGAGTTTTGTATTTTATTGATTAGTTGTTCTTTATCAGGTATTTTGTAACCATCTTGATTGCAGTTATCGTTTAGTCTTTTATAATTAAAAACCGTGCGAGATTGCCCTCGCTTTTGTTCAGATCCTTTATTTACTATGAAGGCTGGGCTTCGATGTCTTGATGTGGATCTTTGTATGAGTTTAAGTTTCTCTAGCTGCTATATGTGCATCCTGCGCTCTTGTTGTTCCCAGTTAGTGTATTTCATAGATTGTGTTTTAATGGTGAGGTTCGGGTTTATAATGTATAATTTGCAAGTCACACTGTCTAGACTCCAATATTTTAGGGGGTCTTCTATTATTTCAAGTTTTTCTAATCGTGAGATTAGATTATCAATGTCATCTTGTTGAATGGTGTGTAATAAATTTAGGTAGGGTTTTGTAGTCATAAGGTCCTAGGGTATTTCATATCTTTCTAAATCTTATAAGGTCTCTAACCCTAGGTCTAATACATCAGTATTATTAAAAACTATATAAGATAATTGGCACAAACAGTGTGATTGGTCTGGACAATCGCAGCTGTGGTTGTCGTTATGTAGAGCTGGTTCTGGTTCGTGTGGTAGTAGTTCAATTGTCCTGGGTTTGTGTGATGGTGGTTCTATTGCTGGAATGGGTGCTAAGAATGTCAGGGGATAGTCTGATATAACGGGGGAGCAGACTGGTGTCGAAAAGAAAAATGTGTAGTCAGAGGTAAGCAAAAGCGACCTCTGTGGTGTAACTAGAAAATTTAGTCCTAGAACGAGTTCAAAAATTGGCTGGTCGTAGGTTAGCTACCCATAGCGGTGGTATTTTAATTGTGGTTCCGTATGTTCCGCAATTGGTGTAGAATTTTATGTGGGAGTTTGAGACATAATTACTACATGCTATTCGGGTTCCGTCAAATTGGGTACTGTATTGTGGAGGTATCTGCTTCTTGATTAAGGAGGAAGGGCAGACTGCAAGTAGTAAGGTTTCATCTATGGTGGATCCAGTGGCTCCACTATCTATAAAGGCTTGTAATTCTAATTTATATCCTTGTATACTGATTTGGCATTGTACTCGTAGATTTACTGATCTTTTTGTGTTACATATGCTTGGTGTTTTAATAAAAATGTTATTGGTACTGAAATCCCCTCCATCCTCTAGGACACAACCTTTCCACTCCTCAAAAGGTAGTTACCTTACTTACCTTAAGTTTGTCTTTTGGCGTCCGGTCACTCGACCACCAAAGTCTTGTCCTATTCTGCACACTTAATCACAGCATATGAAATAACAATATAGCTTAACTTTGGATGGTTTCCATCATCAAAACCTAGGTTCGATTATCTGGTGCCCCTGCACCAACAATCTCCCTCTTTTTGATCTATGACAACTCA
>JBAMHZ010428161.1:0-11026 GCA_037177395.1 Alpinia galanga | reverse complement strand
TCTTTATTCTATTAAATGTAAGACTTTTCGCTTCTAACATTTTCCTCTAAGATTCAAGTTTAATATTTAATCTTTCACATGTCTTATCTTCCAAAATGATATCATCAGCAAATAATAGTTACCATGGTACCATATCTTGGATGTGTCTAGTGAGTTCATCTATGATTAGTGTAAAAAGATAAAGACTTAAAAAATGATCTTTGTTGTAATCCTATCTTTATGGGAAACGCTTCGGTTAAACCTCTTGACATTTCACTATTATCATTGCCTTCTCATTCATATTCTTAATTATTTCAACATATGCTATACTAACATTTTTCTTTTTTAGAATTTTCCACATAATTTCTCTTGGTACTCTATCATAAGTTTTTTCAAGATCAATAAATATCACGTGTAAGATTTGCTTTCATTCCTAATACTGTTTAATTCGTTGTTTGAGAAGATGTATAACTTATATTGTCGATCTTTCTGACATAAATTTAAATTGATTTTCGATCATCATGGTCTCCTTTTTTAGTTTTATTTCTCTATTTTTTTCATAGTTTCATGGTATGACTCATTAATTTAATACCCCTATAATTTGTACAATTTGTATGTCTCATTTATTTTTATATAAAAGAACTAAAGAACTTATCCTTCACTGATTATATATTTTTTTCGTTTTCAATATCAAGTTAAATAACTTTGTAAGCCATTTAGTACCTTGCTTACCTAGGCATTTTCATACCTCTATTGGAATGTCATCTGATCTAACTGCTTTTTCATTTTGCATTTCATTTAAAGTCTATTCTACTTTTGAAGGATGAATTCTACTATAAAAAATTTAAATTTTCATACTCTTTTGATCTATTTAAATTACTTAAGTTAATTTGATCACCTAAATCTTTATTGAAAAGTTGATGAAAATATCCTCTTTTATTTTCTCATTGTCCACTAGTATCCTATTACATTTATTTTTAATGCATCTTATTTGGGCAAAATCTCTAATCTTTCTTTCTCTAGCTTTTGCTATTTTATAAATTTTCCCCCTTCTTTTGTATCCAGTTGTCGATGTAAGCATTCAAAAGTTTCATTCTTAGCTTCACTTACTATTTTTTTGGCCGCTTTCTTTTCCATTTTATAATTTTTTAAGTTTTCCTCGTTCTTATTAGCGTATAATATCTTATAAGCTTTTTGTTTTTCTTTCACTTTCTTCTATGCTTTTTCATTCTACTACCATAAAAATTCTTTATTTGGTAGTGTACATCCTTTTGACTTACCTAGTAAACCTTTGGCTGTCATTTTTAATTTTAATGTCATCTTATCCCTTGTTGTATTTGAGTCATCATGTATCTTTTCTAATATTTGTACTCTTATTCTCTCTTTAAATATGTTTTATTTTTTTATCTTTTAACTTTCACCATTTAATCATAAGATTTATACATGTTTTTCTTCTATTAATACTATGCTTAAGACACATATCCAACACTACCAACTTATGTTGGGTAGTTAAGTTTTATATAGGAATAATTTTATAATATTTATAAATATTTCTATCTTTCTTTCTCACCATAAGAAAGTCAATTTGTGACTTATTATTCTCATTTTTAAACGTGACTAAATGTTATTCTCTTTTTCTTAAAAAAATGTATTAGTTAGTATAAGTTCATATGCTATTGTAAAACTCAATATAATTTTTTCTTTTTCATTACTTGTTCCAAATTCATAATCTCCATGTACCATAGTATATTTCACATTTTTACTCCTACGTGCCCATTTAGATCCCTCCTATTGAAATCATTTCGTTTGGTGGAATTTTTTTATAATACCTCATCTAAATTTTTTCAAAATCTAGTTTTAGTGTTTTTATTTAATCCTACTGAAGGTGCATATATGATAATTATATTAATAGTTTCTTTTATTATTACTATTTTAAGAGTTATGATTCTATCTCTTTTTTTAATTACTCCTACAACATCATTTAATGAACTATTTATAACAATAGTTGCTTCGTGTTCTATTTTTTTCATGTGTACTATAACTTAAAATCTGAGTTTTCTATCATCTTTGTCTTTTCATACCCATTTGGTCGCTTGTAAATATAGAATATTAATTCTTCTTATAATGAGAGTATTTACTACTTTCATTGCTTTATTAGTGAGCATTTATTTATTCCATGTTCCAAATCATAAACGATCAATTTTTCTATAATATTTATTTTTATCAAACCTATAGTGTCAGAACTTTTGCATATTTAACATTACACAAATTCTTATAGAGATGTAGCGGTCCTTGTTGAGACGTTACAGTCGTATCCTGCAATGCGTTCCTTCCGGATAATAATCTAGCATTAACACAATATCTTGATGAATTCACTGATCGACAATCTAACGCAACTCTCTTTTCTCATGACCGATCACGGCGGTGTTAAATAAAAGCCTTAATGGAATTTAAAAAAGTGACTTGATTGTCTCAATATTACCATTTATAAAGCACTGCAATGGAAATATAATATCCATGCACCTTATAACTGAAACATAAAAATCTTGATGTTGATAACTGAGATAGTGATGACCCATACCACAGTCAAAATATTTCGTTTAGTTTCAAATAACTAGGCAGGGCATGAAATATATTCTCAGAGCTTGTTCATTATTGGATTTTATTTCCTAGAATAATCAAAAGTGCTTTACTACGTAGATAATACTATATTATAAATTTTCTTTAAAGAATTTGCTTTCTTAAGAAGGGATCCTTGGCGCAACAGTAAAGTTGTTGCCTTGTGACCTAGATGTCACAAGTTCAAATCCTAAAAATAGTCTCTTGTAAAGCAGGGTAAGGCTGCATGCAATAGATCCTTCTTCGAGACCCTATATAGTGGAAGCTTCGTGCACCGGATTGCCCTTTAACTTGCTCTCCTAAGACATTGTTTATATGTATTTTCTTTTTTATTTGCTTCTTGTTCTTAATCTGGAAATGGAAATTATGCCAATGCATTCTTCTTGTTACTTGGGTGATGGATTGATGATGAGGCTAGCAAGGGGGTAGTGAATAGTTGATTGTTTCCGATTGCTTTGTTATATCTACCATTAGTATATAACGAAAAATAAAATACAAACATAGACACAAGTAAGCCACAATGATTTTATGTAGCTTGGAACCCTTATTTCTTACTTCATGACTTATGATTCATCGGTGAATCACTCTTTACAATCTTCTCTTACAAGATGGAAATAAAGTACGATAAGAGTTAGAAGAAGAGAATTGAAGTCTATAAAAGGAGATCAAAGAGATCATTTGAAGGCTAAGATTCCTGAGATGTTATTTTGATCACGTGAGCTTTCTTGTATACTCTTCCTTTTCATTGTTTAAGCTTCAAATTTTACTCTTACAATGAGTTTCCAAGAGGTTTCTCCATTTTCGAAATAAGTCCAAGAAGGAGAAAATCTAATTGTGCTTTTGAGAGTGTCTTGTTGAAAAGTTGTAGGTCGTGAATTAGGAATTAGGCACATTACATCAAGGTTTTAGTGTTTGTGTTATTGCTAAGTTATAAGTTGACTTAGCAAGATCTTAAGTGTAAATTGTGGGAACATTCCTTATTCATCTCTCTCTAATTTATTATGCATTCATACTACATTGGTCCTAACTATCAAAGTGAGGATGCTCTTGAAGGACTAACTATCGCCTAAATAAATGGTCGCAAAAAATTTTCTATTCCAAAGCTTAATGGTAAGATTTTCCTTTAGATGTTGATGGAGAATTGTTGCCATTATCTAAGTTAACAAAGAAGCGAAAGGAAGGGCTGGTCTCAAATTCAAAAACAAAAAACAAAATTGGCTTTCCAAAATGCTTTTTTATCAAAAGATGAATAAAATCAGAAAGTACACATTCGCTAAGGAATTGTTGGAAAAAGTGATAACAATGTATGAAAGAACATCCTAAGGTAGGCTTGCAAGGAGAGATCTTATATAAGATATGATTGTGCACCTTGACGATATAAAAGGGAAAAAAGTTTGTACGTGGGCTTATTAACATTGAAGGAGTTTTGAATTGGATCTCCTTTCCTTCTGAATGAATGCATTTCCCTAGACACCATATCGGACATCAATAGTGGATGACTTCTATCTTTCATGGTTGAAAGTATAATTGACAAATTATTTGCAGTTATGGGAGCTTCATGTTTTTAGGAATCCCAGTTGAAAGAGAAGAAGTCTACAAGCGAAGAGAAATTGCGTACATTGGAAAAAGCAAGAGAAGTTTTTTATCTTCTAGTTCAGATGAATTCATGTTAGATGAAGAAAGCGATGAAGAGACATGTAAGACAAGCAAGGTAAAATGATATTTTAAAAATGAATTAAAATTGAGCAAGAACGACCCAAATAATTTCAAATAAGAAAGGTAAAAGAGAAAGGAAAAGATTTGCTAGATGCTACAATTTCCAAAAGAAAGGACTATGCCACCCTTTGCTACATGATCCCAATGAAGTGATGTTTCACCTTTATATGCTTTGTCATAAGAGTGATTTATCACATTTTAAGTTAAAGTTATGGTTCTTATATTGTCACACAAGATGTAAACATTCTTATAATAAAATTTAAAGTCTTCTCTTGTGTGCATTATGTAAAGTAATTGTGCCACATATCTTTTTATAGCCACATAATCGTCCTCGATATAGGATAATGCAACACAATGTTCTTCTAGCTACTCTAACTAACAAGAGAAGATCTAACAAATTAACATCCTCTAATTGTATTTTTCTCGATAATTTGCAACATGGATAATTGGAATTGGATTAACCTACCATATTTAATGCATCAATCCTTATATACTAAAGACTTGTATTAGTAGTACTTTTGAGATACCTCAAAATTAAATTTGTTTCTTTAGCATAAGATTTATATCTTGCTTATAAGCCAATCAATTTTTAGGACCTCTATAAATCATAATGTAATGGTTATTTGATTTTATGTTTCTTGGAGATAGAAGCCCCAAGAGGTAGTCGCTCAGATTATACCTCTTGTTTTGTTGTTATGCTCAATTTGCATAGGTTTGATCCTAATCAAGGATTGGAGTGTCAACTTGTGTTGCTTGAAATGAGTGGTTTTTATTGTTTTTGGTATGGGTCTGGCATCGATACCCTTTTGGCATTGGCATTGGCGGAGCCACGAGGTGGAGGTGGCCTCGCAGAGGCCTTGCAAGATTGCTGTAGCCTTGCCTCAATCTCATGGTGGCTTCACTGCAGCCTTTGCAAGGTCACGAGGCTGTTGCAATCTCGTGGTGGCCTCGCGTGGTTGTGGCCTGAGTTTTTTTTTAAAATTTCTTTCAAGGTTTTTTTAATCTTATTATTTTAGGATACTTATACGGTTTAGAGTTTGGGATTTAAGGCAATTAATTTTTCCCTCTTTCTTTTGTCAATTAATTCCTTTTCCTTTGGTGATTTCTTTTTCTCTTTCATGTGTTTCTTTTGTTAATTTATTTACAAAATAACCAACAAAAACTAAGGAAAAAAATCTCTTTAATATGAAGGTGGAGATGAATATATTTTTATTTTAAAAATCACTAAAATTGTATCGATATGACACAATATTGAAATCGTATTGTCTCAGTCAGAAGTCAAAATTTCGGCACAGTTCGAAATTTCAAACCTTGATCTTAATACACAGCGGTGTCTTCTAAGAGGCTGTAATATACTTGAATCCTAAGAGATTGAAATGTTGGATTTTTTTGGGTTTCATAAAAGGAAGGTGAAAATGCACATTTTCTTATTTTTTCTGATTCGTAGGGCACCTTTTGGTTAGGGTTACGTTCTTTACTTCATCTTCCATGAACAACTCAGAAAAGTATTTTCAGAAAGAATCTTGGATGATGCAAATTCTAAGACCTAGTGTTGCTTGTTTTGGTATAAATCAATGAGATTATTTTTTAAATAGATTGGTTTCTATTGTATTGTATAAGTATCTTTTGTTGATTTTCAATTTGATGCTATGGCGATTGATATGTGATGAATTTTTTAATAGATAACATAATCTGTGAGTTTGTTCCCACAATTGGATCACTGGTAGAGGGAAATGGATGGATGTTTTTGTTGTAGTTCTATTTTTCATAATTTGAAGTAAGGATTTGTTTCAGTTGATCATAGATAAGTATGTTCCGGCATGCTCTTGAGTGGATGCTGATTATTTGTCTATAGTATGAGTGGTTGAATATGATTTCTTCAATGCATTTGGAAAAGAGTTTCTCCTTTTCCTCGTCTGTTTCCTATTTTTTGGTCTGTGGATTCTTACCATAACAAACTACATGGTACTGAGGTGTTTTGATAGAGTCAAGGTTTTCAATGACCATGTGGGATTCATATCCATTGAAATCTATGGATATAACATGCTTAAATTTACATTCTATTGGAATTTTTGGATACTCTGGTGACTTTCTTTCTGACTTCATTTTTTCTTGACTATGATTCTCTTTTGTGCCAAACCATCTATGTTTTGGTTGAATATTATGTGGTTTTTTTTTTCTACACTGATAAGTTTATATTGGCAGCGGCAAGGGCAGTTGAAGTTCTTAACTTTACACCTCTCAATGGAAAGGCTATTCGCATTATGTATTCAAATCGTGACCCTAGTGTGCGTAGAAGTGGGGCTGCCAACATATTTATCAAGGTTTGGTACTTGTGCTTTTGATTTGTTAGGAATTCGGATATAGCCTTTGACCTTTTTAATAATTTTGCTTTGTTTTCTTTTTCAGAATTTAGACAAATTGATAGACAACAAAGCGTTGTATGATACATTTTCTGTCTTTGGTAACATCTTGTCTTGCAAGATTGCAGTAGATGCATCTGGCCATTCAAAAGGTTATGGATTTGTTCAGTTTGAACAAGAGGAGGCAGCACAAAATGCTATTGAGAAGTTAAATGGCATGCTCATGAATGATAAAAAAGTATTTGTTGGGCCATTTGTTCGGAAACAGGAGAGGGAGAGTGCTGCAACCAGTGTTAAATTCAATAATGTATTTGTAAAAAATCTCTCTGAGTCTGTAACAAATGATACTTTACAAGAAGTTTTTGGTGAATTTGGAAAGATCACTAGTTGTATTGTGATGAGAGAGGGAGATGGAAAATCCAAGTGCTTTGGCTTTGTCAATTTTGAGAACCCTGATGATGCTGCGAAGGCAGTTCAGGAACTTAATGGGAAGCAATTTGATGATAAGGAATGGTATGTTGGAAAAGCACAAAAGAAGTCTGAAAGAGAGCAGGAACTTAAAGATAGATTTGAGCAAAGTAAGCAGGAGGCTAGTGAAAAATTCCAAGGGGTTAACTTATACTTGAAGAACTTGGATGATAGCATCGGGGATGGTAGCTTAAGAGAACTTTTCTCTGGATTTGGGACAATTACTTCTTGCAAGGTTCTTTTTTGTCTGTTAGTTTTTAGTTGCTGACATATTTACTTTATTTTGCCCATTGTGCTATTGTCTTTTAATATTTTACTCATTGTCTTATTGTCTTTTAATATTTGCAGGTTATGCAAGATAAAAATGGTGTGAGCAAGGGATCTGGATTTGTTGCTTTCCAGTCTCCAGAAGATGCATCTCGGGCTGTAAGAACATCATATATCTTCCCCTTTTTGGGTGGTTCTTTTTTTTAAAATTTATTTATTTCATTTACCGGACTATACACACCATAGGTGGCAGAGATGAATGGCAAAATGGTTGGTAGCAAACCACTCTATGTTGCACTTGCACAACGCAAGGAAGATAGGAGAGCTAGATTGCAGGTGATTTGTTAATGTTATTTGAGTACTATTTTTATAGTCTGAATATATTGTCAAACATAAGATGGTTGTGGTAACTTTGAATATTAGCTTAATGCTCTAACCCCTCATATTTTGGGTCAGCATTAATAACAGTTGCATATAAACTTTCTGAATATTAAAAAAACATTTTGGTAGTTCTTTGAGATTTTAATTAATTTTATTGTGGTTGAGTTTATTTTTCTTTGTTAAATAGTGTGTTCTAAAATAACGGTAGTACTATTATGCATGTACCTAGATTTTTTCTTTATGCTCATTGTTTCTTGTTTATGTGGGCATATTTTAGCTATAGTTTGCTCATCATTGAGCCAACCACTGTTTACAGGCTCAGTTTTCGCAAATTCGCCCTGTGGCAATGCAGGCTTCAGTTGCTCCTCGTGTTCCATTATATCCTCCTGGCGCACCTGGATTGGGGCAGCCACTTTTCTATGGTCAACCGCCCCCTGCACTTGTTCCTCAGGTTCATCTGTTATCCATGATACCTTCTGTGCCTGAGTTGTTTTTCATATAATTGTTGTTGAAATTGTTCAATGTTGAGGCATATTTACACTTGATGCTTTTGTTTAATCATCTGTTTTTCTGCCAAACTAATTTGTCTAGAGAGGAGAAACTAATGGGAATCTGTTCAAATTCTGTGTCACCACCCTTTGAACTCTTCTTTGGGGTCTGTTATCATTTTATATGAATTGAGAAAAAAAAAGCCATGAAGTGTTGGTTTACTTGAGTGGGAGAACCAAAATAAAGGGAACAGAAGAAAACAAGAGTTTCTCTCCTTTGCTTTGAAGGGAAATGGCCAAGAAAGAAGAAATGATGGAGATTTCAACCTGGTTTTTTCTCCCAAATATTTTCACTCGTAGGAAAGGAACAAGTTTCCTCTTCCTTCTACCTTGTTCTCATCCTCATCTTCCTTATGCTGGCTTCCTTCTTATTTATCTTGACTGCCAACAAATTTGTGGTGATAACATTACATCGTATGGTGGGGGATTGGTGAATGCTATGAGTGCTATGTACAACATTTTTGCACTCCAGGCTTGTGTAGTGGGGGATTGGTGAATGCTACGAGGGCTGTGCACGACATTTTTGCACTCCAGGCTTGTGTAGTGGTGGTGGTGGTGTTGCCGAGCAGCTGTTTCGGAATCTGGTTGTGGAGGCAATTGCAGCTTTTTGGCAGGGATGTTGTGGTTTGCTGTTAAAACAAAATTAAAGGCAAATATTATTTGCTTTTATGCCTTTCCTCCCTTAAGAAATTTCAAATGTTATTCACTTTTATTCCCTTTCCTCTCTTAAGGGATTTCTTTTCATTATTGTTTTTCATGGTCTATCACTCATCTCTGCCCCCTCTTGGTAAATACATTCTTAATCTACCAGCTAGAAGTGCCTTAATCAATTTTAATGCTACAGATACGATTATAGAAAGTCTCCACAGCATTTAGACTTGGTTACTTGGAGAGGAGGGAATTAGAGGGGAGGGAGGTGGAGGTAGAAAGGAAAGGAGATTTAAAAACTCAATTACTTGGCAAATGAGAGGATAGGAAGGAAACTTCACTTTCAAAATCTTTTTGTTGATTAATTGGATAAGGCAAAGAATAGCAAGAAAAGTAAATTTCTGAATTATCTGAGGTGATAACCAATAGGTTGCGCTGTGAAATTGTGTGGTAGCGATAGTCAATGCTCTAGGTATTGTTGAAGCAAATTGTGGTGGCCATTTGATTTTGGTAGTTGGGTTTTGATGTGAGAACGAGGAGAGTAGTAAGAAGGATGAAATCACGAGGGAAAAGGGTTTCTTAGCGATAAGGAGAGGAATATTAAGCATTTTATAATATCCCCCTGTTTCCATCCACTATTTCTGTTCGATGTCAGACCGAAGCAAGGGATGACCTTTTGGGCCACTAAGGAGATTCCTCCTTTTGTATGACCTAAGTAATCTAAGGGAAGGATTTGTAGCTCAATCCCTTGTCTGGATTTGATTTCCCCTCGAGTAATTATAGCCTAAAGGTGTCACTCTCTTATCTAAGATGTTGCAGCCGTTCTTTTCCACAGAAAACTTTATTTATGTTGGATGTTTGTACCCATGATGCTAAGGATAACCGCAAAGAAAAAAACATTTTATTTGTATTATAGACTCAAATTTGTAGAATCATAGGGGTATATGAGGAACTATAATGATGACAACTGTTGTGTATAGTTTTGTTATCTCATCTCCGTTTTGTCAATTTTAATGGTGAGTGTAGTATGGTGAAATAGAATTGAATGGAATCAGTGACAATGGAATGAAATGGAATGTAACAAAAACTGATATTACTCTTTTTTTATGTGGTAGGAAATATCCACCAAGTGAAGTGGACTCTTGAATGGTGATACATGTTAAGTAAGAATAGGCAATGGATTTCTTTGGTTCGTACATTCAATCTTACTTTAAGTCATCATATGGTATCAACCTCACTTTATTTTAGCTCATTAAATAAGCCATTTACACAAGCTCCACTCCACCCTCTATCTTACCATCATTCCGTTCAATCTAATGGCTTGCTTGATTGGACCAATTTGCTAGACCGTATTTGCTTAATCCATTGAGCTTGAGCTAGTTTGGTGTGACCAGTTTATTCAGTTTGGACTTTCTTGGCCTACCTGGTTTGATTTGTCAAGCCTGATTGGAATTGTCAAGCCACCTTTATAGTGGTGGAATGAAATTTTATAGTTTTGAAAAGTATGAATGGGTGGAATGGAATGAGTTCTTTATTGGAAGGGGTTATTCTTATATTAAATTATATGTTTAAACATTAGAATCAAAGATGGTGTCTGTTGGAGCAATCTTGCCTCAAGATGGTCTGGGATGACCTTGGGTTTTGGTGTTTGGGCAAAAGGGTTTAAGTTAGGCTTTCTCTCTATTTGATATGTGTATATGAGTTGTACAGGACTGTAGGATGCACAACTTGATGGTTTCGGGGTCCGGTGAAGGATGGTGCATCCGAGGGACCGTGGACATGGTAGCAGGGATGAGACGAGGGAAGCGTACTTCAAGGCATACGTGAAAGATGACATTGGAGACAAGCTAGAGGCTTGAATGCATCCGAGGGATGAGAGCTGGGCATATGTGAACTATGGCATTGGAGACGAGCCGTGGGCTTGAATGCATCCGAGGGACGAGAGCCAAGAAGAAGAAGACTTGAAGGCAATAGTCGAGGCTGCGGAGAAGCATCAAGTGAGACGAGTGCTGTGTGATTGTACTCGAGGGAGAAAGG
>JBAMHZ010428151.1:0-11027 GCA_037177395.1 Alpinia galanga | reverse complement strand
TTCCTGTTTGAGGGGCAATGTAGACTTTTAAAGTTAATAGCTGTGTAAATTTGTTCCCAAATGAGGTATTTGGTCATTGGGTATTATACCAAATCTTATGTATTTAGATGTAATATTTCTCTTGTAATCAATGCAATATATTCTTATTTCTCTTAATA
The DNA here is from genome assembly GCA_037177395.1 of Alpinia galanga. Classification (NCBI taxonomy): domain Eukaryota; kingdom Viridiplantae; phylum Streptophyta; class Magnoliopsida; order Zingiberales; family Zingiberaceae; genus Alpinia; species Alpinia galanga. The sequence continues at coordinate 10,869 of JBAMHZ010428151.1, read as the reverse complement.
GTGAGACTGGTTATTTTTGTTAGAAGTATTGGGAGTACAATTAAAGTCTCATATTGGTAAGATATGTAAAAAATCATGGAGTTATAAGATGAAAAGATATCTCCATTGGTATAAAATCTTTTGGGTACAGTTCAAAAATAAAACTATGAGGGTTTAAGTCCAAAGTGGACAATATCATATCATTGTGGAGATATATGAAATTTATTTGCATTAACAATTGATATCCGAGTCAATGATCCATGTCAAGCCATGAGCCTCGAATGAAGGAAGTGGAAGCTTCCATGTCCAAATCAAGAGAACTAGACACTAAACAGGAAGTCCAGTTGGGTCAAGAGTACCTGACAACTGGTAGGAAGTCTAGTTGAGTCAAGAGGAGTAGACAACTGGCAGAAAGTCCAGTTAGATCAGGAGAACCAAACAGTTGGTTGGAAGATCTGGTGGGTTGAGGATAGGATATCAAACAGAGAAAGTCTTTTGAGGACGGATAGGCTTGAGGGGGAGGCCCAATGTGATCCTTTGTTTGAGGGGAGATTGTTGGAAGTATTGAGAGTACAACCAAAGTCCCACATTGGTAAGACATGGAAAAGATCGTAGATTTATAAGATGAAAAAAATATCTCTATTGGTAAAAGACCTTTTGGGTATAGTCCAAAAATAAAACTATGAGGGTTTAGACTTAAAGTGGACAATATTATACCATTATAGAAATATGTAAATCTTATTTGCACTAACAATTTTATCTTTGATTTCAAATCTAAAGTCAATTCAAATAATCTAGTATAGTCCTTTTGCACGAGTTTTTTTTGATGAGCAGCACAGAACCAACCATGTAAGTTCACTTGGAAGTTAGTGAAGTTCTGATATGTATGTATGTATATATGGTTTGTCTTTAGTTAACTGGAAATTTCCTGTCATAAAACTGGGTTATAATTCCTTGCACAAACATGACAGAGGATTGAATTACTTGCATGAACACAAACCAGAACCCATCATTCACCGTGATCTTGAGCCTTCGTAAGTGATTTCTCTATCTTTTTTCATATTTATTAATCACTGTAAAATAATCTGAGGCATTTCAAAGAATTGATGATTGTCTTCTTATTATGATGTACAGGAATATCTTGATTGACGATACTGAGCATCTGAAAGTTGCAGATTTTGGTGTTAGCAAGTTGTTAAGAGTGGCAACAACAGTTCAAGATTCTACGCCATTGACATGCCTAGACACTGATTTGAAGTGTAAAATCAATAATCTGTTATATCTTGCTTCTCATATCTATTTATCTTTGTCACTTATATGTGAATATTTACTTTGCCTTCAGATCTGATGTTATCATTGACCATAGTCAACAACTAGCTGAATATATCTTTTTTTCTTTTCCATGCTTTAACATGTTTCTCGGGCTTGCCTATTTACTGCTCTGGCTCAAAGTCATTATTGGACTACCTATTGCTACCCAATAAACCATTCATTTTATTATCCTATTCTACTTAGGTGGTTGGGTTGATAATCATCAGAATCATGCTTTGTTGCTGTCAGCATAGGTCTGTATATTTGATATTTAATATAATATTGGTCTGATGTTATAGAACTGGTTTAAAACCAGTATTAAGAATCCTGGCCAAATCCATAAGAATTACTATAACATGTCCAAATGATGTCAGCAAGTTAACATCTGAAACTATACATAATGCCAGTATGATGCCTTTTAATCTTAATGTAAATGGACTGGATACTGTTGCAATAGTAACTGAAAATAGGTCACTATGACTGTCTAATATGGGCTCAACACTAATGGATAAACTGCAACAAATCTTTTTGAAACTCAATTGTCTTACCTGAAATCATCAACCAACACTGAATTAATACTTTCATTACTGGATGTCCGTTTACTGGTACCATCAGTATGTCACCTCCAATTATGCTCAAATTCAGCCATGAACTCAACATGTGTGCTTTTACTGTTTATCCTCTTGCATTTGCCTCTACGCTATCCATTGTCTCATATTGCTTAAATTCACCAATTCTTTGTACATCATTTCTCAACTGTTCAAATTGTAAAATATGTTGTTACATAGGGCAAACCTCCCTGCCATTTTATTTATTTTTGGAATTTACCTGCCAACCTCCCCAACTGGAATTTGAAGCTCTCCCACTTTCTACATGCACTCAAGCACTGCAACCTAATTGGTGTTCCTGAAGCATTTGCAGAGAACAACTCCTTGTCCCTTGGTCAACATGAATGCCTCAAGACCTTGAAATTGTGGATGATAGTATCTATTAGAAGTGTTCAATTCATTCTTTTGTTTTCCTGTCACTTGCATCTAGCCGCCAGGCCAACCACTATTACAACTAAGTCATTTTCCTCAACAATGTCTAATTCACTTTTTACAATCACAATTGATGAGTGACCTCATTTGTTGACATTTTATCTTGATTTTGGGTGCTCCTGCTCTAATGAGAATTTAGATTGATATTAGCTGTTATCTGCTATACTGGTGTACATTTATCCCACCATAAAATCTTGACGTTGCATTCAAATCCTGGATCTTCAACTAATTTAATCTTATCCTGAGCCAGATTTTTTCCTATGAGTTTAAAAAAAAAAGGATAATATTGCCTTCAATCCTTTTCCTATTTTAAAACACTTTCTAGTTTCTACTAGGGTATTTACAGTGTAAAAAATGTCAATTTCACCTACTTTCAACCTTTTAACTGAACGTTATAAGATCCTTGCTAACTAACTTTTGTACTAGTTTTTTCCACCGTCTTGAAAGCCATTCATTTCATCATCTTAGGCCCTGCCAATATCTGCCTGCTTTGAAAGTTGTTGGATTACTGAACACGTCATATCCATTCATTCACCACTGCTGTTGTTTTGAAATTCCTTGTATCATACTCAAGCTCATTTTTAAAAGGTCTTTGACACAATTTATTGGAACCCATTACCATTCTTGCTTACATTGATTACACCCTATTTTGAATAACTGGATCCAGCATCTCCTATACACTGGCAAATCAATTGGCCTGTTCAACAGCCCAAGCCACTGGTCTTCCAACAAGAGTTGCATTAGTAATTACTACCCTACATATTGTTTCTATATTCATTCAGATGGATGTCCTAGCCCATTTCCTTCATAACTACCAACATATCAGGGTTGATTTGCAGAGTTATCCTGAAGAACCCCATGCTACTCGATACACCACAATGAAATATTCTTCTGTTAAGTTTATGTTGATTAGTGGATCACATTGCTTACCTAAAAGTTGTGCTTTTCTTAGTCATCTCCAATTTTGCTGTAAGATTCTCTGTATAAATCTCTCCTGACACTAACAAATGCAGGATGCAAAAAGAAGTTTTCCCACCACCTACATGGGGCTGCCACTATGTCCCCCACCACCCCATTCCAGTGGCAACTGATTTGCATAATGATGCTTGGGTTATCCCTTGCGAGCATATGTGCAGAACAACTTTCACATTCAGAGGACTCCTTAGCGGTGTCCTGAAAGCTATTCCTGACCTACATTGTTCTGCTGATAACCTTGCATGCCCTATGTCATTTTCACAAGTAGGTTACCAGAAGCTCAAGAGTGGCTCTTGGGGCTCTTGATCTTCCTATCATAACTCGGTGTAGTTTGACCAGTGGCGTTTATTGGCATTGCTCAACACTGACATGGGCTCCATTCCGGGGTGTTACCAAAAACTAGCACCAATTCCGAAACTGTAAAATTTAATGTCTATCCTCTGCATTTCTTCACCTAGAAATGAAGCAAACACCATGACATGGATTTTACCCCAGGTGATAAGCTCTTCACCAAGTCAACCTAGTGTTCTTGATTCAATCTTCTTCAAGCATGTGTCCAACATAGTTAAGCTTATGGATTGTTTGTGTTACAGAGTAAGTTACACACAGGGCCTTCTTGTGAAGAAGGAACATTGCATACCCTAATTGTGTATATTGTCTATCTTTACATAGAACTTCAGAATACCTGCTCCTCTCTTTTTCATACTAACAGGCATGGACCAACACCTGCTTGTCTTGATTGACCAAGCATTCTTAGTGAAATGTGCCTAAAGATGAATGCAGATGGCAAAACAGTTTTATTATATCACATGGGACATTTTCATATTTTGAATGAATAGAAACCACATTTCTGACAAAAGGCATTCCCTTCTGAGTTTGTAGAAAACTCCCTAAACAGTCCTGTAACTCTAATTCTGGTGGTGGCCTTCCTGCCATTTCCCTCAAAAACAATATTGGTATATAACTATATACCATTTGACAGCATACTGTATCCATATTCACTGATGCAACTCTAATTCTGGTGGTGGCCTTCCTGCTATTTCCCTCAAAAACAATATTGGTATATCATGAAGTTTAAAGTGTCCGAGCTGCCATGCTTTTCATCAACTCTCGATTAGAAGAAACAACATTTCAAAATTTACTGTAATAACATAAAAAAGGAAACATTGTTAATCTTTGTGTTTATTTTCTAAGGAGCTTTACTTCCATTGAGTTTCATTCAGAAAGCATTTATATATGAAATTATTTTACTATGTGCATTATTATTCATCATAATAGGTGCAATTTGAGTATACCTGTTGAAGAATGATGCTTCCTTAGTTTCAGTATTAGGATAAATGATGGTTTTTAATCCTTCAACACTTTCTTCATATGTAGATCGGTATATGGCTCCAGAAGTCTTTCTCAATCAACAATATGACACAAAAGTGGATGTCTTTTCATTTTCCTTGATTCTGCAGGAGGTGCAACATTTTCACTATCATTTAAAGTTGTTTACTTGTTTGATATAGATCCTAATTTTAAAAGGAATGCCTTACTTAGAAGTAGCTTTTTGGCCATCTCATATTTACAAGTTCAATATGCTTGATAATGATTGAATAATTCCATGTTTCTATCTGTACTTCTTGAGTAACATATTGAGTTTTGCCGATTTTGGTATGTAATTGTTATGAGTATATGCTATTGTGAACTCCATTATCTTTTCATGTTTAATGTGGAGTGTTGCTTTTGTTCGCACCACTGGTGTCCTAATATGTACATTTCTTTTCCAGTTTCACACACATCCTTGCAACTAAATTATAAACTTACAAAATCATTGAAAGTGGAAGCTAGCATGCTGCTACTGTTCACCGTAGACACAATAGCATGGGTTGAACAAGGCATATTTTTCTTGATTGGTGTTTTTTGTTCATGAGCCAAGATATGTGATCAGCCCTTAATTTAGTTATTGCTTCATGGAGAGGATGAATTCTGGGTTCTTAGTCAAGATTTATGCTGATGTAGCAGTGGATAATGTATGTGTGGTTAATATTATCAAACACATAATTCTGTTAGATTGCAGGAAGTTGTTTTTATTCTAGGGACTTTTTTGGTGGGCAGACAATAAATAGGAGAAGAGTAATTGCAGGTGGAGGAAGTGAGCTGATGATGATCAATAAAATAATTTCTTGGCGGCTGGAGTCACATGGTTTCTCATTTCTGTACAGTGTGCGAGTCAGTGAGCTAAAAATTTTGTAGATTGGTTATATTTTATGCAATATGTTGGACAAAAAATTGGAGGATCTTAAATTATAGCAAAATATGGACTAGGATTGGTTCAGATTAATTAAATAACAATTTGAGCTGAGCTGAGTTAAAGTTGCATTAACTTATAGCCTTGAAGCATTGGGAACTCTACTCTGGAGATTGTTTTTCAGATATCTAGTCCATGTTGCCAGTGGTTCAACCAACAGTCATGAACCTGTTGGGAAAATTGTTACTATCAAAGTGATAATATCCAGTATCTTTATTTCAAAAGCCCTTGTCTATGGAAACAGCACTTGAATCATCGGCCTCCTAATATGTGCAGTTATACAATGTCAGGAAGAGATTGAATTAAGTTCCACAATCATAATGATCCTTTAGTTATTTGTGAAGAAACCACAAATAGCCAAACTGGATTGAGTGCCAAGAGGGCTGTAGGAGCTTGATTGATTTCTCTATTCAGTTAAAATATCCTGTTTTCTTTCCTCCTGCTTTTAAACTGGATTAACACAAATAGTTTTGACTATCTTTTGCAGTTTGTACAATCACTATTGTCCTTTGATGTTCATGTCTTTACAATCTTGATTATTCTCCCTGTATTCGTGGTGTCTGGACTTTCTCTTTTTGCTTTAATGGTCCTAATTAATTTCTTTTTCCACATATTTCTCCCTATCTAGTAGCAGATGACAATAGATGTGCTATATCAAATTATTTTTAACGTCAGAAGTCTCCATTTTTTTTACTATGTTCTTGCTCTGAATTTATCATAACTTAGTTTCATCTATTAAAACAATGTTGTCCGGGAATATAGTTGTCTTGTAATTACATCACCTTCTTGGCTTGGAACATGTCCTGATCAACATTAAGTATATCCTTGATGTCAAATTTGAAGTTTAACTTAACAAAAAGGCAGTAGCATGATTGCCACTTTATTGATTTTCTCTAGATGATTGAAGGTTGTCCTCCTTTTTATCATAAACAAGACACAGAGGTTCTTGAAGCATATGCATCCAAAGAAAGGCCTCCTTTTAGAGCTTCAAAAAAGCGATATGCACATGGTTTAAAAGAGTAAGCCTTTCTTCTTATTGTAGTCCTTTTGTCCATGTACTTTTCAATACTGTACAGAGTGCAAAATATAATTCAGTAGTTGGTACTTGGCAGTGATGCCACAAACAATATTATATAATTTGTGCTCATTGGGTAGGGCTATGTACATGTTTTTTGATGCGGGTTGTCCTCTCTTTTGTACCATTTTTCTACATATTGGCATTCTCGAAGTATCAAATTGTGTCAAACACAGTTCACATTGATTTGTAGGTTGATTGAGCAATGCTGGAGTCACGACCCTAAAGAGAGACCAGCTTTTAGTGAAATAATTGATAGGCTATGCCATATACATATCAACATTGGTTACAAACACTCAAAGGTATGCCTTAAGAGTTGCATCATGCATTTTTGAGGAATAAAATTCCAAATTAACCTAACTTGGCCGTTAACTCATGTTATGATTACAATGCTTTTGAAATGGTGAATTGATAGGTACTCTTCCTTCGCATATATTGAATTATGAAATGCATGATGTTTCATGCAAATATTCAAACATTGGTTTGATGCCAACACTTATATTACATCTAGCAATAAAAACAATGGTAAACTTATCCAGTAAGTTACCATTTGTGATACGGATATAGGGACACAACGAAATAAGCATGCTGATGTTATAAATGTGGTCGACTAAGGATTTTATGCATTGATTTGCTAGGCTGGCTTGATTTGGAGTTAGGGAAGCTGATGCTAAAACTAAAACCTTTATACCAATCACCTAAAACTCAAAACATGTTTCCAATAACTCTATACCTCATCCTTTCCAGTCTTGCAAAGTTGCAATGCTGGAGATTAAGATCTGTTTCAACCGCCCTTACTTCTTGCTACCTGCATCTTCTTGCTTTACCTCGAACTTTACCTGGTATACCCCACCTTAGATCCATAATTGCCACGTGACCCATGATCACCTTGGAACCATGAAAGATCTCTCCTTAATCTTGGGATGACTACTTGCTAAAATTTAATCGAATTTTTCATGATAACTAATGGTCTGATTACTTGGTGGAAGATGTAAGGGAGAGGAGGAAAAGTGATAAAAAGACGTACATATATAATGAAGCTTTGGCTGAAATTTTGTTAGCCTTTCTCTCTTCTCTCTTTCATATCTTCCAAGTAATCAGACCCTAAAAATATTTCAAGGTTTCTCATATAGACTTTTGATTGCTCTTCAGGACATAACAATTTATAGAGAACACAAGCTCTCATCGCTCTCATTTTCTTCTCAGAGCTCTCTTCTTGGTTCTCTTGGATACAAAGATATTATTCAATTACTTCTTCCTTGTACCAGAGTTATTTATGGAGCCTGGTATGAAGGGTGAATCAAATTCTTAGGACAACTGTGGGCTTGTCTCCACCAAGCTATTTTTCATCTCTTCTTATTTACAATTGTTCAAATGTTACTTGGTAAAATGTCATTGCATGTTGATTTCACTTTCACATTGTAAATGATCTAATTGCTAGAAGATTTATTCCCAGACTTTTGTTGAACAATTTTCTGTTTTCAGCTAATTTCTCATTTGTTAGAGAACTAAATCCTAGCAGGCCATTAAGCCGTGTCATTTGTAATTCATTATTCTGTATCTTTTTTCACCAGGCGGGAATTTTTAGTTGTTGCCAGAATTTGAACCTCTGGAAGAAGGATAGCTCTAATTCTAGCGGCTGCTCATCTCATTCATCTGATTCAAATTTCTGAATTGAAGTGCAAACTCTTGCAGGATTTGACACGAGGCAAATATATATTGAAGAAATCCACAACCTCTCCTGGCAAATCTTGTCCTAAAAACATGGATGATACCTCCTGTTCAGATAACGCTGCTGATGATTGTTGAGCAAACAATGTATACAAATGATACTAGGACGTCAAATATTTTGTATAAGAAATTGTTTTTGGACTTGACGTGTTTGTATTTGCAACAGTAGTATCTTCTTTACATATTCCTCTTTTTTTTCTTTTTCAAAAACATGGTATTCCACAAATTGTTATGCTTTTTGGTTCCTTTGTGAAGAGAGATTCTTGTTCATGCAATCTAAATTCATGGGATTCTGAAGCACTAAAAAGTGAAACATTTGCACCTCAGTTGAGATGTAACAATTGATTCTAAAATTGAGCTATGGGTTATTCCTAGGGAATAAATTCTTATTCAACAATTGCAGGGATCAGCATCTACTCAAAGGTTACTCCATTGGATGAAGGTATGGAATATGTTTCTGATTATTCTGTTTTATCAGCAATTCAATTTATCTTTTTGATCTTTTCCCTAATTCATTCCACTGACTACACATTCAAACCTGGTTTGAAGATACCCTACTTTTCCTCATTCCTTGCCTTTCCTGCTCCTTTCTCCCTGCTTTTCTTGACCACAGAGCAAAGTAAAGGAGGCCTTGAACCCTGGCCACGGTTAGATACTTGTCTTGTTTGCAACTCTCATTGAAGCCTCTTAAGATCATCACTTGTTCCTCATCTCTTGCATCCCTCACCATCTCTCATCTTAAGCTCAATCAGCCTACCCTTCTCAGAGTGATAGAATCATCATGGGTGTTCTAGTTGCCGCAGCTAAGCATCTCGACACATTGATCGGGTATTGTGGGTGAATCACTTGAATGCATTTTTATAGAGTTTGGTTAATCAATGCATGTTCCTGCAAATCTGATAGTTTGTGCTTTGTTTCTTCTGTGCATCAGCCCAGTGGTGATGCTGCTTTATCCTCTGTAAGTGGCAAAACCATCCCTATGAGCTCAAACCATCATACAACGTGAACTAACTGGTGTTGTTCTATCTGTGCTTGCATGTTGTTTAGATATGCGTCGATGCGCGCAATTGAGAGCCCTTCTCCGGTGGATGACCAGCAATGGCTGACCTACTGGGTGATCTACTCACTCATCACTCTCTTTGAGCTCTCCTCCCGGAAAGTGTTGCACTGGTAATACTCAAGAGTCGTTTCCACAAAGCATATCATGTTAAGTTTCATCACAACTCAAATTGTTTGTTTCACATTCGACAGGTTTCCTCTTTGGCCCTACATGAAGCTTGTGTTCTGCCTGTGGCTGGTGCTCCCTATGTTCAATGGAGCAGCCTACATTTACGAAAACCATGTTCGAAGGTACTTCAGACTGGGGAGATATGAAAGCCAGAAGTATCCCTCTCAGCAAAGAGTTGTGCAAATGGCAAGTCTAGATGCTAGGAAATCGGTCGAGCAGTTTATCGACACTTATGGACCACAAACTTTGGAACGAGTCATCAAAGCAGTAAGAAATAATCGATGTTTTAGTATCGTCTTCTTCGATATAATCCACTTGAATGAAAGAATTTAGTGATTAACATATTGGAATGATTTTGGCTATGTCTGATTCAGAAAACGTGTTGGTGCAGGCTGAAAGGGAAACAAGGAAACACTAAATTGGATTGAAGAATATGTTTATGGAGACAAAATACACTAAACAAATTTCAAATCTGTTGGGGAAAATTTATTCACCTTGTATTAATTGAAGTATTGTAATTGATTCTAATCTAAATAGTTTTGTGTACAAGTTTAAATTGCAATCCATGCCTTGATAATCAAATATTTTCGATACGACACTCACTTAAATGCTTATTTGGTTTTGAAATATCTCTTAAAATTATAAAATTTTCACTAAATGTTCATCATTGTTTTCTATTTGCATATGTGGGAAAGACCTACTGGCTAGTGCATGTAGATGTTACACAATAGATAATGATCAATTTTCCGCAAATCTAAGAACATCGTTCCTTCATGCGCTGGTTACTAGTTTCAAGGGTCAAAGGTTCATTGTGATTTATCTTCTTTACGATGGTTTAAGGGTGGGCTGATAGGGACTACTAGGTTAGTAGATTCTAATCTTTTATACAATTATTATTTTCTATTTGCTCTGGTCGTCTTACATAAACTATGTTATTTGATGATATTTGACTCATTATGTTGGGTCATCTATTCAAATTCATCTAAGTTTTTTAAATTATCTAATGGTCGATAAAAAAACTTTTATTGATCCGAATCAATGGCTTTCAAAATTATTTAGATTGTAACACTTAAATATTTGAATTATCAAAAATAAATAAATAAATAAAACTTTTCGATACTACAACATAAGAAACAAAAGATGTACATTTCATATCCCATATTAAAATCTTTTACTAAAATTTGTTTAGAGAATTTCTTCTACATCCCAACACATACAACAATATGTATTAACGATT
>JBAMHZ010428132.1:0-10204 GCA_037177395.1 Alpinia galanga | reverse complement strand
TAAACTGCTCTGCCGTCTATGTAAGTATTGACATATCTCACCCAGGACTGTCCTTGATATATCTCAGTTCTCATGAGTGTTTTCATTCTCGGTCATGAACACGCTTGATTTTATGAGAAGTTGTAAGAATTGTACTTTCAATTCTCTTCGAAGTGACCCCACTTCTTTCTCACATAGGTGACCTCTCGAGAGTATTTCACCCTACTCTCCTAGACTCTCCTAGATCATTAAAAATTGTGTGTTTAACCTTCATCCTTTCACTGTTCTATTGGATTAATCTCCTACAGTAATCTTCCCTAGTCGATGCAATTAGGTTGTCTCTTTGAACCTAATTCTTGGGATTTCTAGTCTGCATAGGTTAAGTTTCCTTTGCACTAACATTTCATATAGGCATCAAACTCATCTTATGTGATGAGCTTGCAATTAACCCTCGATTTAACCCTTTGGTTAGCGAATCTGCTAAATTATCCTTTGCTTTCACATAGTTAACAGTGATAACCTCTGTTGAGAATAGTTGTCTAATGGTATTATGTTTATGACATATATGTCTAGACTTACCATTATACAGATGGCTCTGGGCCAATTTCCGATTGACTATCGTAATGTATACAAATTGCCGACACAGGTTTCAGTCATCTTTGAACATCTTCTAGGAATTGTCCTAACCATTTAGCCTCTTCACCACACTTGCCAAGAGCTACAAATTCAGATTCTATCGTGGATTTGGTTATTACAATTTGCTTAAAAGATATGCACGATATGACCGCACCTTCCAAAGTGAATAAATATTCACTCGTAGACTTCAAATCTTTTATATCATATATCCAACTCGCATCGTTGTATCCTTCTATTACAGCAAGATATCTTATATAGTACAGTCCATATCCACGAGTATACCTCAAGTACCTTAGTACTCGTGTTATTCCTTTCCAGTGCTCAACACCTTGATTACTTGTGTATTTACTCAGTTTGCTCACTGCGTAGGCTAAGTCTGGTCATGTACAATTCATTAAGTACATTAGACTTCTAATTACCCTGACATACTCTATCTGAGAGATACTCCCTCCTTGAATTTTTGATAGATGTTGACTTGTATTTAATGGAATATGTGTCAATGCAGTATCACCCTTGGTTAATCTCTCAATAATTTTATCCACGTAATGAGACTCAAAGTCGGTCCTAGAAGTTCAGGGGCCCTAGGCGAAACAAAAAAAAGGTCCTTTTAATGGTGAAAATTTTATTTTTTAAAAAAAAATTAGATCCTTTTCTATGTATTTTTTTGAAAACCAAATTTTGGACCCTGGGCGAGGGCCTTAGCAGCCCTCCCCCATGGCCGGCTCTGATGATACTAACTTAAAGCAAGTCTTTCTGATGTTCAAAGAATCTTAATTCCTAAGATTACATCAGCTAGACTCATGTCTTTCATATCAAATCTTGAGTTCAACATATTTTTTTATGGATTTGACTATCTTATTATCGCTTCCAATGATAAGTACATTATCTACATAGAGACATAAGATGACAAAACCATCTCCGATGTCTCTACCATAGACACATTTATCACTCTCATTGATATTAAATACACTCTCCATTACGACATTGTCAAATTTTTCATGTCATTACTTCGATGTTTGTTTCAAACAGTATAACGACTTCACCAATCTACAAACCTTATTTTCCTATCCTGGTATAAAAAACCCCTCAAGTTGTTCCATGCAGATTTCCTCTTCTAAATCCTCATTTAGAAAGGTCATCTTTACAACTATCTGATGTATTTCTAAATTTTATAGAGTGGTAATAACCAACAACACTCTAATAGAAGTTATTCTCGATACCAGAGAATAAGTATCAAAGTAATCAAGACATTCTCATTGTCGGTAAACCTTTAATTACCAATCTGACCTTATACTTATCAATTGCACTATCAGATTTCATCTTCTTTTTGAAAATCAACTTGCATCCTAGTGATTTACTTCCTTGTAAGGACCTTCTCAGTTAAGGGCTAACTGTTTTACATCCTTCATCGGGTTTATTTTGCACAACACCATGTCCCTAACTTGAAAGGACAAGGATATCCCCTTCTTGTTGAAGGCTTGTCGCACTCTTTGCCTGTACACCTCTATCATGACCCAAGCTATATCTCACTTTTCTTCTATTAGATCGAAATCTGCCTGCCTCTGCATTTCATTATTGACTGGATTATAAATTTGGATTCAGCCACTATCAACTAGTACTTCAACAAGGATGATAACCTCTACTCCATAGACCAAATTGAATGGGGTTTCGCTCATTGGAGTTCTTACAATTGTCCTATAAGCCCATAGGATTCTCGAGAGCTCCTCCGCCTAATTCCCTCTTGTGGCCTCAAGTTTTGTCTTCAACCCTTGTATGATGATTCGATTAGTGATCTCCACCTACTCATTAGCTTGAGGATGATTCTCGCTTGGAGATAATTGACAAAGGTTCTTCCTTCACTCACTTAAAGAAATAATCTACAGCTACAATCAAAAATCTTCTCTATCCAAGGGTCATAGGCATTGGACCTATCAAATCCATTCCCTTATTGGTCGAATGGGCAAGATGCCACAACTGCCTTCCTCAATTTTGCTAGTCGCTTTGACCTATTGATGTGCAACTGGAAACTCTGACACACCTTAACCATCCGAGTTGTGGCTTGGTTCAGAGTAGGCCAAAATTAACCTACTAGCATCGCCTTCATAGCCAAGGCCCATCCTCCCAGATGATTTCTACAACATCCTTTATGAATCTCTCTAAGCACCTCCTCTACTTCTTCAAGTCCCAAACAATGCAATAATGGCTTCCCAAGAGACTTCTTGAAGAGGACTCTGTCCAGTATTATGAAATATTTTGCCCTCCTCATCAAAATGAAAGCAACCTTGGGATTGATGGGCACAGTTCCTTCTTTCAAATATGCCTCCAATTTTGTCTTCCCATCGGGCATCATCCCTTCTCCTTCGTTGATGGGCCCTTTTGTGCTTTTGATTGCTAGGGTAGTATTCATTCATTCTTGATGTGCTAGAGAGGTGTATGCCTCAATACCACTCCGTTAATGAACTGGCTAGTCGAGCCAACTCATCTGCCCGATCATTCTCTTCTTAAGGAATTTATTGTATCTGCACTTCAAGGAATTGTGTCTTCATGCGCTCATATGCCTCCATATATTTCACCATACTTTCCTCCTTGACGGCAACAGAGCTCTTTATTTGGGACGTCACCATCTGTGAATTTTAGTGCACTTAGACTCAGGTCGCTCCTATTGTCCGAGCGGTCTGTAACCCCAATAGAACTGCTTCATACTCAGCCTTATTTTTAGAAGTCTTGAATCCGAGACAAATAATGATCCACATTTCTTCCCCGAAAGGGGATATGAGGAGTATCCCTACTTCACTTTCCTCTACTCTAGCAAATCCGTTCATAAAAACTTGCCAAACATTTAGCGATTTTGATCCTGAGTTAGATAACTCGGAGTTCAACAGTTCAACTAAGAAATTTGCTAAGACATGGGCTTTAATAGTGGTCCTCGATTGGTATTGGATATCATACTCACTCAACTCCATTGTCCACTTCGCCAACCACCCTGAAAAGTCAAACTTTGTCAATATTCATTCTAGCTCACTATTAGTTAATATGATTACCAGATGTGCCAAGAAATATGGTCATAATTTTCGCACTATAAGAATCAAAGTGTATGCCAACTTTTCCAGCTCGGAGTATTGAAGCTCTATTCCTTTCAAAATGTGACTAGTGTAATATATAGACTGCTATTGAGAGCCCTCATGTTTGTGTAGTATTGAGCTAACTGCCCCTTTCGACATGGCCAAATAGACCTAGAGGGTCTCACCTATATTAGGCTTAGCTAGGATAGAGAGGTCGGCTACATATTTCTTTAAGTCTTGAAATGTCTACTCACATTGCTCATCTCATTGAAATTGAACCACCTTCATGAGTATTCTGAAGAAGGGTAGACCCCTGTGAGTGAACCAAGAAATGAACTAAGACAAGGCCACAATTCTTCTGACTAGCCTTTGCATCACCCTTCGACTATTGAGTGAGTGCATGTTTTAAAAGGCTTTTTTACCTTCTCAGCATAGAAAATGTCTCCTCCAAGTTTGGAATTAGATTAGCTATTAGTCAGGATTTAATCAGAATATCATCCATGTATACTTCTACAATTCTTCCCCTTTGATTAGTGAAGATTCGGTCCATAAGCCTTTAATAAGTAGCTCCCACATTCTTTAATCCAAAATGTGAGGATCTAGCATCGCTAGAGGGGGTGAATAGAGAATTAACTCGATCATGATTGCTTACTTGTGTTCATACTCATGTACAATAAGTTAATGTAACGGAAATAAAAGACAAACAAAAACAAGAGGATAAACATAACACCTGAATTTTTACGTGATTTGAAACCTCTGTTTCTACTCTACGGCCTAGCTCCTAATAGTATCACACTATCTTCTCTCCTTGCTGGAAACCTTCCGGAGGTGGAGAAACCTCTTATAATCTATGTCTTACAAGAGATGCAACCAAATACAAGTATAAAGAAGATAAATGAAATACACATACAAAGAATACTTTACACAAAAATCTTTCTTAATCGTTATTTGGTTGCGTTTGAAAGCATCTTGAAGGTCTGGAATGCAGCAGCAAATCCCCTTCAAAGCCACCAAGAACCGGCTTTTCAAATCTTCACGAAGCTCCCTTTTTATAGGCTACCATTGGGTTAATTTCTGTCTACCAGTCGACTGGCCTTACCCCCAATTGACTAGTCACTCAACCGTTTTCGCACAACGGCATAATCCATGTTAGATTTTAGTCCATTAGTCGATTGCTCTTAGCCATCTGTCGACTGCTACCCATCAGTCGAACTGGCTAGTCAATTTAGAGCACTTCTGTTTGCCTTTTGCTACAGTTAGTCGATTTCTAAATCATGAGCTTCCTGAGCATAACTTTCTCATCCCGAGTATCATCTTTTAAGCACTTCCCGAGCACCCTAAACCAATTGACTAATCAAACATCAGTCGATTGGCCAAGCACGTACCTCCATTCCTCATCCCAAGCACTGACTTCCCAAGCATCAACTGCCTGAGTACCCGAGCACCTTCGCAAGTACCCAAGTCCAGTCAACTAATCAACACCATCAGTTGACTACTCAAGCACTTGATGAAGCTTCTCGCATGCCCGAGCACCAAGTACCGAGTATCGAGTACCCATGGAAAGTCAATTGATCACTCATCAGTTGACTGCCCGAGCACCACGATAGGTCTTTCCCGAGCACTTGTCGAAGCTTCCTGAGCACCTGAGTCCTTGAGCACCAGTCGATTACCTCACCATGGCAATCGACTACTTGATCCCGAGCACCTGAGTCCTGAGCTATGAGTGTTGGCTTTCCCAAGTGCTGCCAGTAGTCGATTGATCAACACCATCAATCGACTGCCCAAGCACCAGTTAGCCTGATTTTAAGCTAACTTTTACTTCACTTGTTATCCAGTTAACCTTAACCTACTAGGACTTTTCTTGTACAGTATTCGATTACTCTTAACATGCTAGAATTTCACTTGCCTAATATTTGGTCACCCTTGACCAACCAGGACTTCACTTTGCTAAGCATTCGGTCAACCTAATCTGTTAGGACTTCACTTTGCCAAGCATCTAGTCACCCTGACCTGCTGGAACTTCACTTTGCCAGACATCCGATCACCCTGACCAATCGGGACTTCACTAGCCTAGCCTCCGTTCACCTTGACTAACCAGGACTTCACTTGCATAGTCATCCAGTCACCTTGACTTGTCAGAACTTCCCTTGCCTAGTCATCTGGTCACATTGACTTGCCAGAACTTCACTTGTCTAGTCATCCGGTTACCTTAACCTGTCAGGACTTCCCTTGCCTTGCCCTCAGTCGCTAGACCTGCAATGACTTTTCCTCTATGTGCTAAGTGTCCAGTCAATCTGGGCCCATCTTGACTTCACGACCTGTCAAGTATCTAATCAACCTTGACCTACTTAACTTCTCGCTTGTCAATATCATGTTGGACTTCTAATCACTTGGAGACTTCAAAACCTTCTATCATGATGAACCACTTTTCGATATTCATTTGAAAGAACATCTTCATTCTTAACTTTCATTTAGCAAATCCTTCTAATCCAAAAGAAGGTGGTACTCAGATATCGTATCTAAATCCATCTTGAAACTTCATTGCTTTTGGTGGATCCTCTAGCTTTACTCCCTCGGCGGTTAGTTTAGTGAAGAGAGACCTCGCTCTGATATCACTTGTGAGGACCTGGTGTCACTAGAGGAGGTGAATAATGAATTGACTCGATCGCGATTGCTTGCTCATGTTTGTGCTCGTCTACAATAAGTCAATGCAATGAAAATAAAAGACAAACAAAAATAAGAACATAAGCACAACACCTAGATTTTTACATGGTTCAAAACCCCGATTCCTACTTCACAGCCAATCTCCTAGCGATATCACGCTATCTTCTCTCCTTGCCAAAAACCTTTCAGAAGTAGAGAAGCCTTTTACAACTTGTGTCTTACAAGAGATGTAACCAAATACAAGTGTAAAGAAGATAAAATGAAATACTAATACAAAGAATACTTTACACAAAGAATCTTTCTTGAACACTATTTGGTTGTGTTGGAAAGCCTCTTGAAGATTTGGAATACAATAACAAATCCCCTTCAAAGCCACCAAGAACTGACACTTCAAATCTTCATGAAGCTCCTTTTTATAGGCTGCCATTGAGCCAATTTCTACCTACTAGTAGACTGGCCTTACTGCTAGTCAATTGGTAACTCAATCGTTTGCTCACAATGACATAATCCACGTCAAATTTTAGACCATCAGTCGATTACTATCAGCCATCAGTTGACAGCTAACCCATCAGCCGAACTGGCTAGTTGATTCAGAGCACTTCTGTACACCCTTTGCTACAGCCAGTCGATTGCTTCACCACAACAGTCAACTACAGAATCATAAGCTTCCCAAGCATGACTTTCTCATCCCAAGTATCGACTTTCAAGCACTTCTTGATCACCTCCTGAGCGCCCTACACTAGTCGACTGATCAAGCATCAGTTGACGGCCCAAGCATGGACCTCCATTCCTTATCCTAAGCACTGACTTCCTGAGCGCCAACTGCCCGAGCACCCGAGCACCTTCCCAAGTGCTCGAGTCTAGTCGAATGATCAACACCATCAGTCGACTGCCCAAGCACTTGACGAAGTTTCTCGTGTGCCTGAGCACCGAGTACCTTCCTGAGTACCCGTAGGCAATCAATTGATCACCCATTAGTCAACTAACCGAGCACTCATCGAAGCTTCCCTAGCACCCGAGTCCTCGAGCACCAGTCGATTGCCTTGCCACGACAATCGACTGGTTAACCCTGAGCACCCGAATCTTGAGCAACGAGCATTGGCTTTCTTAAATGTTGCCGACAATCGATTGATCAACACCATCAATCGATTACTTGAGCACCAATAAGCCTAATTTCAAGCCAACTCTCACTTTACCTAGTATCCGGTTAACCTTAACCTACTAGAACTTTTATCGTCCAGCATCTGATCACTCTTGATCTACCAGAATCTCACTTGCCTAGCATCTGGTCACCCTTGACTAGACAAGACTTTACTTTGCTAAGAATCTGATCAACCTGACCTGTCAGGACTTTACTTTACCAAGCATTCAGTCACCTTGACCTACCGGGACTTCACTCTGTCAAGCATCCAATCATTCTGACCTACCTGAACTTCACTCATCTAGCCTCCGATCACCTTGACTAGCCAGGACTTCACTTGTCTAGTCATTCAGTCACTTTGACCAGCCCGAACTTCCCTTGCCTAGTCATTCAGTCACCTTAACCTGCCAGAACTTCACTTGTCTAGTCATTTGGTCACCTTAACCTGCCAGAACTTCCCTTGCCTTGCCCTCGGTCTCCAGACCTACAAAGACTTTTCCTCTTTGTGTCAAGTGTTCGGTCAACCTTGACCCACTGGACTTCACCACCTATCAAGTATCTAGTCAACCTTAATCTACTTGACTTATCACTTGCCAACATCCTGTTGAACTTCCAATCACCAGTGTCCGATCTTCCCCGATCCACTTGAATTTTCACACATCAAATATATGATCCTACTTGACTACTCGCTTGCTAACTTCCTGTTAGATTTTTTATCACTAAGTGTCTGGTCTTCCTTAACTCACTTAGATTTCTCAATTTGTTAAGCAACTGGTCAACCTTGACCTACCTGACCTCACACTCGACCTTAATCGTACATGCATTGTTGATTAACCTGAGCCAATGATGGATGCACTAACAACCTCCTTCCTCATCACACAACCTCATGTTTCATATCATCCTTCAGTAATATTGTCAAATATTGAAACTCAACTTGATCCTTACTCGAATTTGGTCAACCGTGACTTGAGACTGATTGCACCAACACAAAAGACATCTTCACATAGGCATAGAAGCCCCCAAAAATGATAAAGGTAACTTTACTCTGGTCTTCTAGGGCCAATGGAATCTAGTGGTATACCTAGCAGGCATCCATGAGGGAGATCACCTCATGTCCTAAGGTGGAATCAACTAACTAATCTATTCGAGGTAAATGGTAGCAATTTTTAGAGCATGTTTTATTTAAATCATGAAAATTGACACACATATGTCATTAGCCCGAGGGTTTAGGGACCAACATGACATTTGACACCCACTCAGGGAACTAAATTTCTTTTATGTGCCCCATCAGCAACTTTCCATCTCCTCGACAACAATTTTATCTTTCTCAGGGTTTTGCCTCCTCTGCTTGACAGGATGGATTCCCTAAGTGACATTCAGGTGATGTTCTATTAGCTCTAGATCGATCCCAGTCAGATCATGGACATCCTTGGCCAAGATGTCCGAGCTACGTCAAAGGAAAAATATGAGGTTCGCCTTTACTTTGGGTTCCAACTTGGCCACCACCTGAGTTACCCTTTCTGCATCCATTTGCATCAGCTCTCCTTCTCTAAGTGGCCCCGCTTTGGGGTAGACTCTCCTAGCACATGAACCTTGAAGATAGCAGGAATCTTCTCTTTCAGCTCCTCTATACGAGCTTTCTTTTAGTCTGCCTAGACCATCTCTACATAACAGCTTCGAGCAACTTTCGGATCACCTCTGAATTCTCCTATGGAATGTCTGATTGAGAACTTTATCTTCAAGTGGCAGAGGGAAGCCACTGTCATAAACGCTGAGAGGAAAGGTCACCCAAGTATGACATTATACATCGAGAGCGCATCTACCACCAGAAATAGAGTTATATTGATACTCTGATGCAGTCTATTTCCCATCGTTAGGGGCAGAGTAATCTGCCCAACAGGATGCACGAAATGACCTGCAAAGCTGAATAGGGGGATTGTCACTCCTCCATCCGTGTGTCCTCTAATTGCATCTGGCTAAAGACTTCTTGAAACATCATGCTAACCAAGCTCCTCGAGTCCACAAGGACTTGTGTCATCTTATAGTTTGTAATAGTGGTTCGAATAACTAAAGTATCACAGTGTGAAAAAAATGATACCTTCCAAATCTTTTGGCCCAAATTTTAGGGAAGGCGCTTCCCGAATCACTCGATATTCCCCTATGGTAAGACTCTCCATCATCCTCACATGTGCCTCTCTTGACCGATTAGAATCACCATCTATCAGACCTCCTGTAATAACATTTATAATTTCCCGAGTGGGGACATTCTCGGGAGCTAGAGGCGTCTCACTGCTTTGTCCAACCTTCACCTCTACTTGATTCTTCACCCTTCTTTCACACCCTTGCGGTGCATATGGACCCAATTATGTGTAGGGCCTCAGGAGAGGAAATTACAACGATCTGATATTACCTAGATCAAGCCCCAAATATTGTTAGACGTATGGATGCTCCTTTCAGATCCTAATGAGCTCCCTCTTCAAACTCTGATAGTTATCACTAGAGTGTCTATACTCCATGTGATAAACACAAAAGTATTAAGATGGAGGGTTGCGAGATGTCCCTATATAACCTTCCGGGCACTGAAGGACCTAGTGCCTCTCACAGATCTCCATGGCTTTCTCCCTCAAGGTACATGGCTGCAGGATGTAGTCAGCCACCATCACTCCCAAGGGCTTTCCTCGGGATGCCTCCATTGGGAATGGTTTGAAACCATCTGACTTGT
>JBAMHZ010428131.1:0-22963 GCA_037177395.1 Alpinia galanga | reverse complement strand
ATTAAAATTTTAATTATATTAACAATTTATATAGGGTTTGATTAATATTTATTAAATTGATCGATCAATTAAAATTTTAATTATATTAACAATTTATATAGGGTTTGATTAATATTTATTAAATTGATAAGAGTGTTTTTTATCTCAAAGGGTAAAAATCGAAGAATAATTTTATAAAAAAATTTCATAACCCCAGAAATCAACGAAAATCAAGCTTCTCGAAAGTTTTTCAATTCTCCCATTCATAACTCTTTTGCTGATGTGACATGACGTGTTAGTCATCATTCATTACTTTGTAATCGCACAAATCCTAAATCAAATAAAGTTTTTATTGATAATCTTAAATGGATAACTAAAGTTATCAATAATCATCCCAAACCAAACGCATCTGTTAGAATATCTCTGTCATTCACTCACTAGTGTATAATCCATATTGGGGCTTACCCAAGCAAAATTAAATCGAGAGTAAAAGCAAAGGATTTAGAGTAAAATATTGGATGAAACGGTAAGGAAGGACCTTACAGTTATAATAAATGGGTATAAAAGACCAAACAAAACAAAATTAACTTACGATAATTAAGAAAAGTTTTTTTTTCCTTTATGCACAAGGCATTCAGGTAACTGGAAAATAGGCTGCTTCTTTACCTCTTTTCATTATGAATGCGACCTGACTTGTTACGAAGAGTATCGGCCAGGGAGCATAGGAAGTCACTTGTACTGAAGGCGAAGTGAAAAAAAAATTGAAGAAGAAGAAAGCTGACCAACAAAATAAGGTAAGAACTTGGCCCAGGGGAGAAGCAAAATCAGACTGAACCTTCATTATCTGTTCATTCATTATATTTGTTTTTTCTTCTCGACATATTCACCAACGATCTCAGAATCTTTAAAGCCTCTTAGAATATGAACCAGGAAAGTTCAACAAAGAAGGCTATAAAGCCAACTGACTGAAATTGATTATTAAATATGCTGAAGCAGTGTTAAGGTTTCTTCAAAAGAATGTTAGAAGAGAACAAGGGGCGTGAAAATTAATTATATTTGACTTCAAAGGTAATGAGGCTTTCATTGGGCATGGGCATCCAAAATGGGTGGTGAAGTAGCAACTTGCGCAAGGTCAAGGTGCCAGCAGAGGATTTAAGAGCTGCCGGGGTAGCAAAATATTGCATGAAACAGTAACAGAACACCTTATAATTAGAAGACGAGTAAAAAAGGAGATCAAACTAAACAAAAATAAATATTTGAATATTAAGAGGACTTCTTCCCTTGGACACATGGCATTCTGGAAACTGTGATGAAAATAACATGAGTTGCTACCAGAATTATCATCTAGAGAGCATATGCAATCATTTTCATCAAAGATAAAGTGAAAAATAATAATAATATTGAACTGGATTAACATAATAGCATCTTAAACCACAGAATTAGCTATCAGTGAAAAGTCTGCTATATCTCTAACACTTTTAAGAACAAACACAGATGATGATCAATCGTGGACAAATATCTCAAGTTTTAAAATATCTGAACGAACAGGAGGTAAAAAAAATGTCTCATCATCATCAAGCCAATCATCATTATGATTAATCCTTGTTTATCGTAAGAATTAGAACAAATATTGTTCCAATTCCTCTAGTTGAGCTTTCAACAAAATGAGAGAATAAAGTGCATTTATTCAAAGTTGAACAAAATAGAAGTTTCAGATAAAATATAATTGACCATACTAAACCATAATGAGCTTCAAGAATTCAAAACTTGCAATAAACTTGGTACGTAACAATCACTCTACCAAACAGAAGTTAGCGAGCCAAAAATGACTCACCAGCCCAGAAACTCCTGAATAGTGACACCAGAGTTGGAACTAAAGCAAGTAGTGCCATTTGTAGCTGCTCTGAGGTACTTGTCTTGACTGTAATCTGCCCACTGAGCTTGTTGTTAAGCCCAACACGAACAGCCATCTTTGAGTTTCTTCCAATGGAGAACTGAGATTGTAGATTTGCTCCCAATGCCAGGTCACCATGCCACTTCATCAGGGATAAACCCAAAGTAGAAAGGGACTGGCCAATTGGATAATCTTTGTCTCTAAGCCGTGCCTCAATGTTGGCCCCAAGTGCCACATCACCTTGAGCACGAATAGCGCCTGTGCTTGCAACCAGATTCACCCTCTTTCCAATTGTAATTTGGTCTTCAACTTTCAAACCAGTAGCTACAGTTTCTCCTAAGAACGTTACAGATATTCCACCAGCAGTTTTATTCTTCTTGAAGTTTTTAAATTTGGTTTCACCTCTGAGAATGTAAGCAAGCTGTCTTCCAACAGATTGGATGTCAAAGCCAGCAAGTGTGGAACCATTTTCTCCATGCTTGGCACAAATGGAGGAATCTAACTGTATGCTGAATTCTTTCTTGTCTTTAGTGACCTGGATGGCAATGGCTGCAGGAAAGCAATTAGCAAGTGCAAGAGATTGTTCGATGCTGACACCATCGTATCCACAGTCATGATCCCAACCATGTGTGTCTAAAACAGGTCTAGTCAAAAGTTGTGATGTTGGCTCCAGGAAACGGTAACGATGGACTGGGTTATCACAGTCAAAAGAAGGTGGCAAAGCCATATCAGGTAAAGGTACTGGCACAGCTGCAGGTGAACCCTCCTGATCATCTTCACCCATATCTCCATAACCATAACCAAGGTCATCTTGCTTGATTTTTCCTCTCTTCTTCATCTCTTTGATTCTTCTTAGTTCTTCCTTCCATTGCTTTTTCTGAAGAAGTTTAACCCGGTAATCATATTCATCAAAGTAGGCATTGCGTTGCTCCTTAGTAAGCTTAGCAAGCTGAGCCTTTTTAAGGGGTTTAAAGGGTGGAAGTTGATCATATTCATCTTCTTCCTCGTTTACATCCAATAAATCATCCAAATCAATATCCGAATCATCATTTTCACCACCCTGCTCAGCAGATAACTTTGGGTGTGTTCTGGACTGCAGAAGTGATGATAGCAAATATGGAAGAGGTGGAGATCGAAACCTGAAATTAAAGAGCTTCCCAGAAGAAGAATCTTGAAGTTTCAAAAGGGAATTAGCTTCAGATAATATCTTTGACGAGTAACACAATAGGAGCATCTCTGTTCTCCAACTTTTCCCATTAGGTAATACCCTTTCACCCTCTTTGTTTCTTCTACAAGAAGGATGGTTCTCAACAAGAGCAACTGGATTCATCAAGCGCATGTCTCCAGCAGCTTGACGAATACATTGTTGAACAACATGTGACCTCTGAGCTACAACCATCTCATAACTAAGAGCAGAACCATTTGGCCCTTCTGGCGGAGCAGAGGCAGCATGCGTGAGAGCAACAATAGCATTAAACCAGATGGAGGAACCCAATATACTAGTAATTGAGCGTAACAGAGGCAAATCATTCAGATTACGTGTCTGAGTATCAAGGCGATCTAGGTAGAGAACAATGTCAGGAGGGCATCTTTTGATAAATTTTTTTATCGAGATGAGTACCTTTCTGTTTGATGACTGTTCTATTGCAGAAGTACTGAGTCCTGGAGTATCAACAACTCTAATTTTAATCCCTTCTAAAGTTCCTGAAATCTCTCTCAAATAAGTTGTGGCTGGCTTAAATGCATTTGTTTTAGTCTTTTGATCCCCAAAAATAGAATTAATAGTGGCACTCTTGCCCACGCCAGTCTTTCCAAGGACAAGAATATTACAAGAGAAGTCCAAATCCTCCTTGCCATCAGCCTCTAACTGCATTGCCTTTCTCTTTGCGCTTTCAGCACTAAATGCACGACCAGTTTGCCTTGCACGCTTGATGCCTTCTGCAAGACCAAGACGATGGAGGACTTGGGCTGCAACAATATCATCAGGAGAATGCCCCAGCCTCAGAACAAGGCGAAGGAATTTCACCCTTATCTGCTCAACCTTATCGTGAAGTTTCCTTTCTGCCTCATCCATTATCTCATCATCTCCAACTAATGACAAATCCGCAGGAGTAAAAATGCTTGAACGTAAAGAACGCGGCGGTGTTGGTTTTAAGGACGAAACTGATGAACCTAGTCCTGCAGGGGGGTCAGTCAAGAAGAGCTTACCAGCACCTTGGGAGCTTAGAGTAATATTGCCATCAGGTGACGCACCAGCAGCTGCTTTAAGTAGAGCAGTCAGTGCAGCAGAATCAAAAATCTCTTCACCATTGCCATCCTCGTCAGTATCCA
Source organism: Alpinia galanga (assembly GCA_037177395.1). Lineage (NCBI taxonomy): Eukaryota > Viridiplantae > Streptophyta > Magnoliopsida > Zingiberales > Zingiberaceae > Alpinia > Alpinia galanga. The sequence goes on along the minus strand of JBAMHZ010428131.1, from coordinate 18,759 downwards.
CCTCATCATCAGATTCAACCACAATTTCCCCATCCCCACCATGCATGAATCCTGAGTTATCATTCCTGCTGGAAAAATCTTTGTCCATGTCTTGTATAATCTGTTTGGCTGTTTCTGAGCTTTCTATGATTGCCACCCTAGCAGGGACATCAGAAACAAATCCTTCCTCTTGTTCTACCTCATAAACCCCCACGATGCCATCAACAGGAGCCATCTGAGTGGCAGCATCAACAAATTCCTCTTCTTCATCCAAAACTACTGACTCACCATTTAATGGATCAAGAGCATTAGCTTCGAGGTAGCTACTCTTCAAGTCTTCAATGGCATTGCATGATGTCGAATCGTCAGAAAATTGACTGATATGAGCAACACGAATTTTTTCAGCTTCAGCATCAGTATCGAGAGGCTTCTCAGCCACCTCAAGGCTTCCTACCGCGTCAATTTCTTCAGCACCTTCAATCTTCTCCTTTCCATCGGCAGACTGTATCTCATCAGCTTCAGCACCGGTAGCCAGAGGTTTCTCAACTGCATCGAGGCTTCTCTCTGCGTCCATTTCTTCGCGAGTTTCAATTATTTCATCCTTTCCGCCAACAGCCTGAATATTTTCATCTATAGCATCAGCACAAATAACCAGAGGATTCTCAACCTTGTCGAGGTTTCTCGCTGCGTCAATTTCTTCACCAGCTTCAATCTTCTGGTCGTTTGTATCCGTAGATTGAAAAACCACAGGTTTAGAATCTTCCTCTACTGCAAAAGAAGGTGCCTCCATCTCATTAGAAGCCTCATAATTTTCATTTGGAGAACTCACAAGCCCATTATCCTGTACTCCATGAACCACAAAAAACTCGATCGACTCACCTTGAAGAGACTTCTTCTCTGCACTGTCCTCCGATATGCCACGAATTGCATCCTCAGACAACCCACCATCCCGAATCCCATCTTTCTCCTCGTTTTGAACAGAACCCAAGGATGAAGGCTCTTTCCCTTCAACTTTTCCGCCAACGACGCCTCCATCGGGGGAATTCTCAGTGCTCGAAACCTGCAGCACCCCGTCATCAACCTGGGTAAGGCTCGAAAAATCATCAGCCAAGATAGATTTCCCATATCCCTCGACGGAATAAGGAACTGCACCACCGGAAGAGAGTTGCCCTACCCCACCATCAGCCAATGGAGTGTTGGGCACGGCATTGTCCGGAGTAAGAATCTTCGCTTGCACGTCGACGGAGACGCCATCTGCAGCATCCCGAGGTCTAGATTCGACCTGAGAAAGCTCGTCCCGGCCCGTCGGGTTATCCACCTCGGGCACAACGTCGCCGCCATCCTCAGAGATGGAGACCGTCGATTGGTAAGGAACCAGAGCCGGCGTGAGAGGCACTACATCCGAGGCCTGAGGCGGCGACAGTGTGGTGGAATCGGAGGAGGCCATGGCGTATAGAGAGGAGGAAAGGGTAAGGGAGAGGGTTTATCTTCTCCGCAGCGAATCGTGCAACCGCAGAATGGATGATAAGGTTTCCCCCATTCAGGAAAATTCATCTATTTATCTTTTTTATATATAAAAAAAAGACTTGTTCCATCCTCACCCCCATAATTTACAGGAATATCTAGATCGGTCCAGAGTCCGGTCGAACGAAAATTTTCGGATTTAGGTTTCTTATATTTGAGAAAATTCAAAATATAGCCCTTACTTTCATTATATTGCACCAAAATATCACCGATTTCAGTTCCAAGATAGATTTTAAATTCTATGATGATCTATATGCATAATAGAATCTTCACAAATTTTGAGTAATGAGTCCGCAATATACAAATTTTCCAATTAACGACAGTTTTTTTTTATTTTTTATTTTTTAAAAAATATTTTATTGTTATTTTTTGATTCGTTATAGGTTGAAATCTGATTTTTTTTAGATTTTATAAAACAAGCTAATAACGATAGAAAGATTCTAAATATCCGCTTTAGAAAGATTAAAATTAAAGAAAAGGTAAAAAAAAATTGATTAATCGGATGCCTACAATGATAAAGCAAGATTAAAATATCTTTTAAATTATAAATTCGCTCTTTGGTAAGTAGAAGATAAATAAAATTTATTGCATAATTGATACTTTATAAATCAAATTAATAATTTCTTTAACAAGTAACAGCTATTATTGGATATTTTATTGAAGTCATTTGGTCATTTACGCTATCTCACGTTACTGGTGCATCAAACAGTGTGCTGCACCAAATTGGCATAGCATGAGATTAAGTAATCCATCAATTTCACGAGAGGACCTTATACCTAATACAACAATAAAGTTGTACAAAAAAATAAAAATTAATCTTCAAAAACTACAAGCCTTTTTAAAGTATTTGTTCTCCTACTATGTTAACCCTTAATTAAACACAAAATGCTTCTCATAATTTATCTCCTTCAAATTAACTGTGAAATCGATTGACAGAGATACTGAAGACGAACAAATCACCTTTTGCAAAAAAAAGATTAAGTATTCAATCGCTTTACCGTTAGCTCGTTAATCTAATAACAACTTAGCCTTTACACATCAAACTCATTTTAAAAAATATATATAAAACCGACTCTGCACCAAAGAGAAAAGTAAATCAAAAACTGAAATAGCAAATGCAAAAAAAGAGATCAGTCAGCCCACAATCAAACTCACTTTAAAAACGAGTCCACACCGAGAGAGAGAGATGTTATAAGAAGTTACAAAATAAGAGAAAAATAAATGATGAAATCAAATCTGACCATTTCTAGGATAAGATTAATTTTTAAAAAAAATGAAAATTATTACATTCGACGCCTGCACGAGTGTACTTCAGCAGAATGCAACAGGTGTTCTCAGTAATGAACTTAGTAAATTTACACAGGTTGGGCACTCAGGCAAAATATTTGGTATGTATGAGACTTGAGAGTTTACAAACCTGGCCAGCACAAAAAGCAACTCTGTTACAATGGATCTAATGAATCCAAGATCTGAGGAGTTACTGCTATGTTAGGACCAGTCCCATCCTGGATTTGTGGGGAAATATCCTGATCCAGATAAATTCAGATACAAGAAGACATTAATGATAAGAAGGTAGTAAGTAGTACATGACATTTTCGTTCTGGCTGCATTACCTGGGACTGCATGAGCTGTTGCTGCTGTGACTGCACGTCTTGTTGCATCACAAATGGTTGTGGTTGAGATAACCGATAATATGGCTCTTTGAGATCAAGTTTACATGAAGATGTCTGTAGTATTCCACCTTGCTCGGTGCCAGGTCCCCACATTTTAGCTTTTAGAAAGATTGAGGAAATAATTTTTAGTTTTGAGTAGATATCTGGAGATATGAACACAATGTAGTAACAGCGAAGGATTAGGAAATTGACCAACCCGACAGAGTCAAGTAAATTGTGTAACTCTGAGCACTGTGGGACACCAGGTGAAAGCGTCCAGTGATTTCTTGACCAGCCATGACGTATATCGGTTGGGCAAGGACACACCGCAGTTGGTACCAATGGGTTGTGGGAGCACCGGGAGCTGTCGTAAGCCATCTTTGCACGGAACTGCATGATGAGTTTGCAATAATCACATTGATGCCCGAACATATCGGGAGAGTTCTTAGAAACTGAATCCCCAAATTGCAACTCTTCGACTTGAAAAGAAAGGTTATAACTAGATATAACCCTAGAAAAGATGTTAGGGCGTACAAATATAATATATGCAGAATACCAATTTTTCAGTTTCACAAACTGTTGAAGTAGAATTGTTTGACAATTACAAAAGAGGGATGCACGAGTAAAATTCAAATTAGAGCAAACAGAAAACTAGCATTTCTCCTACCACCTTCTCCCTGGTTATCGATAGACTAACCACCAATCTTAAAACAATTCCATTTCCATCTCATGTAGCATGCTACGAACTGATTCACAAAAGAATAATTTGCTTTTTCACGTTAAAAAGGGTTTATTTAGTTCATAAATGCTTGCTGTTGTAGAAAAGGTAGAGCAATGTAGCAGGGACATACAGTCAGAGATATGGAGCACAGTCATATAAGAAAATTGATGGATAGGTGAGCATTCGCGACCCTTGCTTCCTTAATAAGATTACTGATGCTATATATTATTTTAAATAAAATAAAATGTTTTATTTAACTACAAATATGATAAAGCAATGAAAATTAACCAAGTTCTGTAGCAATGTGACTACCCAAACTAAACTTTATCTATCCTTGATGTTCCTGAAAATGATAGATAATAAAAATGAAATCACTTAATTCTGCCGCCATTATCCATTTAATTTACAGAGAAAAAACAACAAATGACAGGGAGGAAGAAAAGGAAAATATCTAAAGATGATATCATTTATTTTAGGAAGAAATCATGTGCATCAGACTTAGGTTCCAAAATATGCAGTAACTAACAAAAGTGCTAAATGCATGTGTAAGATTACCTCCCATCAAACAATACATCAAACCAACAAGCCAGGCCGTGCACCCGTGTGCCAACAGATGAGATAAAACTTAGAGGAATATCAATTTCATAGAGCTCCTCTTCCTTAATAACAAAAAGTAGTGAATTTTAAGAGAGTATGCAGAAAAATGAATAGCTAGTCAATGAAAGAATAACAGAGTATAGGTAGGAAAATCGAATAACTATGTGCAACATCATTCCCTCCAACCTTTTATTTGTTAACTGAAACATACTTGAATTTTTCATTTATTATACACTGTAATCATATTTAGTATTATTAAATGAATAAATAAGTAAAACAAGATGTTAGATCAGGGAAGATAACAACTTCATACAGCTCCTCCTCCTCAATAAAAAAAAAAAAAAAGTGAATTTTAAGAGAGGATGATGAATAACTAGGAACAACATCATTTGCTCTGACCTTTATTTAGTAAATAACATAATTGTCAGACAACTAGGAGCAACGTCATTTTCTCTGATCATTTTATTTAGTACATGCAACATAATTGTCAGAACAGGGAAGACATAATGGCCAAGTACGTAAGTGAAGATTATAGGGTGTCCCATCCTTTCTACACAACCTGCACAATATTTCTCTCTCCCTTGCACACAAAACTAGATGCTATCCTCTCTTTTGTTATGAGCTGGAACTTATGAAAGTTGCAGCTAGGAAAGCAACTCTTATAACTCTACCATTAGCACCTCAGTTACATTTGTCTTTTTGTACTACAGAAATATTGAAGAAAAATAGATCTAAACAAACAAATCCTAGTTACAGTTGTCCATTTTTTACTGATCCAAGTTTATTTACCACCACTTTATGTTTATTCACTGGTTAGCCAATTTTAATAGATACTGAGATAGCTAAAATTTACAGAGTTCTCAGAAAAAAATCAGATCTTCCCAGGACAATAAGTATCCAACTCCGCCTATTCACGAAAACAAGCTCCAACAATATTAGTAACTTCTACCTTCATGGAAGAGAAATTTAGCGTGTGGATTATAGGAGGAGACACCAGTAACCTTGGATCAAATGCATCAACCACAGGCTGTTTAAAGAAAATAGAGAGGAAAAAACATAAGCAATATATGGCATTAAAAATAACAGTGTGATATCAACATATACCCTGAGCAAAATGAATATGGTGCTGTGATCAGATTAATATGCAGAAATGATGATCATAATATTACGACATTTAAATTTTTAAGTTCGACAAATGTCATAAAAATGGCTCATGGCAAGAAGTTAAGTCTTGCCATCGTACTCAAGAAAAATAAGATTTCAATGAAAAAATGTATATAGAAAAGTATAGAAAGTTATATTCAAGATAACTCTCAATGGTGTGTGTTAATTGTAGACTATGTTATAGGTAAAGTGCATGTAAGATGAAATGTTTGTGTAATATTGACAAATTAAAGAATATATGAATAGTTAGAGCCATTCAAGCAAACAAGTTAGCACCATTTAGCAAGATAGAATATATGGATGTTTAGAGACATCAAGCAAACCCGTAATTTAATACCATATAGCAAAAAGTTGGTAGTGAAATAGCAATATTGGATTTTGCCTCCAAGTTGATAAAATCTGGATATGCATATATTTTGCACAGTAGAAGGAAGACACAAAAAAAAAGTTCACCTGCGAAAAATATCCCTGGAAAGCAGATCCATACAAAGGTGTAAGATTAACACCATAATAATTATGCTGCTGCCAGAATAGGGCCTATAAAAGTCAAAACAAATCATAGCTTTTTGGTCATTTATTCTCATAACAATTTCATAAAAGTATGTCTTAAGACAAATTTTCGCAAGTGCAGGAGAATATGAAAAACACCGCTAATTGCAAGCTAGAGTACACCACACTCAAGAAGCTTAATTAAAGTGATCAAAATTGGAACCTTTGTGGGGTCAGAAAAAAACTTCCTATTTTGATAAGCAGATAATAAACCAGTGCATGAGTCTGATTTCTAAAAAATTTGTCAATTAGGTTCTTCTAATCCTTATTTAGAAGTTGTGCTTCGTGTAACTTAGCTTTTATCAATGGAATATTATCAATCCATTTTTATATCTACCTTCCTTTGAAAACAGTGAAATGGAATACTATCAACTTATGGTCAACTAAGTTATCAAGTAAGACTAAGGGACCCACACTAGTTTAAACCATTTAACATGAATTTCTATTGATATAATGCATATAAGAATAATGCCCAGTCGCCATCAGGTTAATATCATGCTCCAGGAAATCCTAATCCATAAAGCCGATTCAGTGAAAGCCTTTTCGTCAGATTGTGAAGTTGACAAAGTTATAGCTAAGCAACTTTCTTATAAAGACCATTGAAACAAATTTCCTTTCTTGTACTATTTAATTTATCAAATCCTCCACATTTTATTCAACTTTATGACCTAGAGACTCACATCAAGGTTGTCAAGATAAAAGGCAGTAACCATGAGTCAATTAAGGTTAAATCAGAAGGTGTTAAAAAGGCTCCATCCTCACCACCTACTTTGAGTTTCAATAGTATCAATGCGATTGAAGAGAGGAAGAGGAAAACAATGACAACGCTATGGCAAGGAAGTGGAAGATGAGCTTGCTGTGGTCTCTTCTATCACAATTGATTCCATCCTTGTTATGTATCACACTTTGTAACAATTTAATGGTTAATTGAGCTGAATCGAACCAACTAATAGGCTTTAGGAACCGCGATTGAGATTTAATTGGATTAGGTTGTGTCCTTTTGGAAGGTGTGGGGTTTAGCTCAAATGGGTTCAAGTTGCACTTATTTGGACTCAATTTAGTAAGTTTACAGTAGAACAAAGCTTAATTTTATTGAACTGGTTTAGATGTATATTTCAGGTTCAATTGGTTAGTTTTGAACAGAGTTCCATTTCTATTTCCTTCTCTTTCCCTCCTGACTGTAACTCACTCATAGCTGCCAGAGCAGGTGGTCACGCAATCAGTGTCACCACCAAACCGCGGGCGCCTCTTCCTTTCAGTTAGCTCAGCTCCCAATTTCTCTTCCTTGTCTCTCTCGCTTCTCACCCTCCTGTTGCCACATGAATCCAATGAATGAACCACACGATCAACCACTCACTCCACCCAATCTCTCTTTTCCTCCCAATTTCTCACATAACTTCTTCCCAAGCAGTGATATCTCACGTAACTTCTTCCCAAGCAATGATCAGCAGCCGATTACTCTATGGCGGCATCCTCTTCCCTCCAGCAACCTTAGTAGGTTCTTTCCTCATCTGATCCAATCTCAACAAGTGTCTTGTTCATTTCCCTCGTGATTGTTGAGATTGTTCCAGTCTAAGCATTCTGAACCATCCTCATCATCTTACTGAATTTGTCACCAGTAATTAAACGAAAATTTACTCTGAGCATTCTGAACTTCTAAAGAAAAGAATATTAACAGGCATGCTATAATGGTGGCCATATCCATGTCATACACGTTAAATTCTAACAATTAGTCCTTTATACAAATTAACATCCTACTGTTTTGGATTTAGTAGGCAAAAAACAGAAACAGATTTCAACCAGCCAATATACAAAGAAAAAACAAGTTAAAACACATAGGTACATTTTATAATATATAATGATATGTGTAATCATAACTCGCAATACACAGAAATAACAAATACATAATACATACTCGAAAAGAGAGAACGCTAATCTACAACAGCTACCTTATTTGCAATTTCAACGTAGAGATACTCATCGCTAAATGGTGCCATGTGTATCCTACACAAATGGGTAATGAGAGAGATATTTTGAAGTTGATAATTATATAAAACAAAATGAAAGTGAAAAATGATGTATTTCCAAGTTGCGCATCAAGTAAGAAATTTCTCATAGAAATGATATGAATTTTCTTTAACCAAAGATAATACCATGAACCATATTTCAGGAATTTTAATTTAAACAAGCAATCAAAATTCTGAACAGAGACTTTGCCTGAAATCCAGCAACACATAGTAATTTATTATGGTACAATTAACTGTCATGAGTTCAAGGTATTAAGTTCTGACTGCTCCTCCAGAATGTCTTAGCGACAAACTTCACAGAAAAGGAACCAGCACAGATCAGGGCAGCAACAACACAACTAGCATAGGATAAATAAAATGTTTACTTTACTAGATAAGAAAAATCAATTGATTTGGATATTGAATAGCATTAGCAACATAAGACTTGAGCTCAATAGAGGGATAAGATCAATCTAGCCAACTCCAAACCGTTGAAACAAACACAGCTTGTTTGTAACTTGAATAGTGTACAATACAAAATTACTTCTAATTATTTGATATTAATTCTATGAATTATTTATAGGATCATCCAGTCGAGACAAGTATTTAAAGGTTGAAACCAGACACTATCATTGCCAATGAATAAACACAGCTACAAGGGGAGGTGACTATATTTAATAAATATCAACAGATGCCCTACTACCAAGGAAGGTTACACAGATACTATATATCTGTAGAAAAGTTTTTTCACTTGTGTGTTTAGCAAAAGTGAGATATCAGATACCATATTACACAAAATAAATATTTGTATTATTTGAAATCATTGGATAAGACTCATTAACATTGGATCTAGACAATCTTATTTGTTTGGACATGAAGAAATAAAGAAGCCATCACAATTGTCAAAAACAATAGGCCTGCTAAAGGTACAAAAATGGAGGTAGGTCAAAATGTGTCATAGAATAGATGCCCCAATTGACTATTTCATCTATTAAAAGGGTATCATCTTGTGCTTATTTATGATATATCTACCAGAAGTAATATCAAGTTGTTATTATGATGTTAAAAATATGATTTATAAGTATAAATAATGTTAACTATAATTCTATTAGTTATCTGATTAGATAGAAAGTACAAAAATTGTAAAACTTAAACAAATATTTAAAATTTTAATATATATTTAATATATTAAATTTTAAAATAATATCATATAAGTTTAATTATATTTAATATTTTAAATAAATCATTATAAAGGACAATCCAATACACGAAGCTCCAGCCAATACGAGATTCTAGGAAAGATTGGATCACATTGGATCTATTATACGCAATCTTATCCTGCATTGCAATAAGTTATTTCTGTATTTTAAATAAATAATTATAAATAAAAATAAATTAAAGAAATAAAAAAAAAATTATATGAAACTTCTATCTACCTACAAGGAGAACTTACATGAACAAGGAAAACTATATATTTTTTCTTTTAACTATAATTATGATGGATCAAATATTCATATTTGTTCACTAAAAATATAATATGTGAACCTAGTGGTATACTGTAATTTTTGGAACTGTTATTCAAGGGAGTGAAGTTTAAATAACTCACTAAGAACACCTTTTAAAAGATTGCATAGTCCGATTAGATCAAATAACCTTTTTTGTATCTATAAATACTGAGATTTTGTGAAGCATTGAGTAGGATCATATTTAATGTTTGTGAACCGTCTAGTCAAATAAACCTTTAAGGTAAAGACACCATGATACTGAATTCTGGATTATTATTGTATTATCTTGTTTTTTCTAAGAAAATGAAAAGAAGAAATATGATTCAATGTATTCAGTCCAGATAATAATCAAGTCTTCTGCCAACTTCTGACCACGAACAATGATTTTTGACAAAATTTTACTCGTTGCTAGGAAATTCGTGCCTATTTACCAAACCAACAGGTTGATAGCTATAGAGGTGATATGGCAAAATAAAAACAAAAACATTGCTAGATGAGTGAATTTAGCATCATTTTCAGGCATCACATACTGCAAAGAATTTAAAGGAGTGATAAACAAGTTTAACTACCTTCCTAAAGATGGAAACATCCTCCCATCTGATGCAAGGAATCGATCCCTTGCAATTACATATGTCTCTAGCATTCTTTCATTGACTAACAAGGTACCTAAAAATTTTTAGAAAAGCAAACATCAAGAGAGTCATTCTCCAATAGTTTGGATGGAACATATACTAAGTACTAACATCATAACAAACGAACATTGATGCAATCAAAATCATAATAGAACCAAAAAGAGAATAAGGCTATATCAACAATATCAAATTATGCACTTGTAAGGTTAGAAAATGAAAAACAGACTACCATTTGACTCTAGTGTCATTCAGTAGCAATGCCCATTTAGTAACAAGTTTATCTGCTATGCAGAAGAAAAGGTACAAAAACATCCAAAAGTAACTTAATAAATAATAAGTTCAAGAGGAATTGGGAAAACTGAAAGAGCATGTCAGTTTCAAAAATGAATACAACAGATACATTATCTAGGGAAAAAAATTACTGTCTACTCATACTGAAAAGACATAAATTATATGAAATAACATAGGTTAGATAAATTTCCTTTAAAGTAAATTAAGCTAATTAAGCTGATGAGTTTGGGAAAAGGCTGCACCAAACAGGATTTGGATCTGCATTACAAAACATATTCCCCTACAGTACGAGCTTTGGACAGATCAGGAAACTTGTATCTCTTGGCAATTCTATAAAGAGCCAAAGACTGGATATGTTGAGATTTTGATTCTGATTTTAAAAAAGTTTAATATAATTGTGAACTTGGTGCTGTTGAGACCTCCAATGCAGTTCAAATAAAAAAGCAGCAGAGATTATCTCCAATTGCAACTTGTACTCAAAGAAACCAGACCAAAATGGTAACTAAGATGGTTCATGTAGTGTTCTACATAAAGACATTCCCATGACCAATAAACGATGAATTAATCCTCGTAGTAGTCGCTTGCAGTCATATTCAACCTAATCATAGCATAAAAGGCAACCTGGTGCATGAAGCTCCCGCCATGTGGGGTCCCAGAGAAGGGTCTATTGTACGCAGATTTACCTTGTTTTACAAGAGGCTATTTCCAAAACTCGAACACCTCTAGGTCACAAGACAACAACTTTACCATTGCGCCAAGGCTCCCCTTCTAACCTAATAATAGCATGACAAGAATTATTATATTGACTCTATAGAAGTACATAATGAAGAAATACAATCCTCCCATAACGAGCATTAGTCAGCATCATTTGTTCTTATTTCCCATTTTCTGCTTAGTCATTCAAGCTCTCCCAATCTATAAAACATTGCCACTTTTAATGCTGCATGGGGTACTCCAATAGGAAAGTAAACAATTTAATATCAGATAGTTTCTCATTCCAAGAGATTCCTATCTTGAAACTCATGTATTTATCTTGTTGCTTATAGTTTTTTGCCAATAAAGGATCATAATGTCCTAATTCCCAAGGATAAGTACAGGGCATTGATACTGGAAAAGTAGGCAAACCCAAATAAATAAATCCTTTAATACAACAAAATTTCTCTATGTATTTCAGATAGTAGACAAATATCATACAACCAACATAATAAGCAAGTAGTATAGTTGGATAGAGGATAGAAGCTTGATCAAAATTTGAGAAATACTAGGTTAGAGAGAAAATTTTAAAATTCAATCAAGTAACCCATAAATTCAATAGGAAAACACAAAGAAAGAGAAAAAAAACAGTAATATACTTCGAAGAATAAGAAAGAGAAACACAGTGCAATAGACACCTGCCACTGAAGCGTTTGCAGAGGAAATTTTACACAGCCTTGTACTCTTACAGTGGCCAACAACTTCTTATGAATACCGATCCAAATAATTGCATAGCAACTAAATGCTCTATATATAACTTAACATCACATTCAATGTGTTACATCCTAAACCCAAATTCTGCACCAATCTCCATTTTTTCACTCATGAGTGATTTGTAGTTCTAAGTTAAAATCATCATCCAAATATGTATCCTTATTTATAGCAATAGTTGAGAGAGTTGAAATATTATTATTTGTTTAAGAAACAACTTACATGGCATATTGGACTCAACTTAATACCGTATAACTAAAACACCAAATGCAGAACTATTAAATTCACAGCAAATATATCCAACAAATCCAGTAATATGATAACTCTTACACTACCTCCAAAGGTAAAGCATAGATACTATCTATGTTTCAAGACTCATAGCTAGAAAAAGATCTTACAAAAGAAAAAGGTAAAGTGACAAAGACACTTGACCACAACGAAGACACACGTGATAGTAGTGCAGCATTGGGGAAGTATGACGGTATGACGCACTAGATTCACCCTCTGAGTTAGCAGCTGAGGTTCATGACAATCTTCTCCATATCATCTTATAACTCTACTCCCCTCAAACTAAAGCTATTGCAAGATTCTGAACTTATGAGGGTAGATCTAACAACTCCATTTCTCTAACAACAATAAACAAAAAGAAAATGAAAAGCTACAAATGATTGTCACCAATATTCAATGTAAAGCAAAAGGAGCTCACCCATTGGCTCAGAAATAAGGATATCTGCTTTTTCAGGTAGTTCCACTTCTTCAATTTTACCTTTAATGATCTACTCAAGTCAAAATAAAATCAGAATTACCCACTAAAGAAAAGACATACATTTCAACTTCAAACAGTAAATACAAGTAAAATCAAACCGTGATCCGCTGTCCAAGTGATGGATTTCCAGCAATAAGCCTGCGTGCATATTCCACCATTTCAGATGCCTCTACAGCATAAACATGCTTAGCTCCAGCCTGGAAATAAAATGCAAGTATAATACATCAATCAAGAGAAAACTAGATAAGTAATAACCCCAAGTTGTGTACCTGAGCAGCAAACAGTGAAAGAATGCCACTACCAGCACCAACATCAACCACAATACGACCATGAAAATCAACACGGTTTTCAATAACTGCAGCATAATATGTTCCTGAAATTTGAATAAATAGGGTGAGCATAAAAAAGATTATTTTACTATTGATACAGTCTTAGAATAGCAAGATAAGATCCGTATAGCCACTTCAAATAGTTGGAATGTGCCTCAGAGTTGTTGCTATACTACTATACAAGTAAGATATTTTGGGGCATTCTTTAAGAAAATTGAGTTTGTTCCTACCAAATACTGAGACATAATACAGGCCTGAAAGAGTAGAAATAAAAATGCTCTTACATTACAGACCTGTTCTTACATAGTCTTGGAGCATATTTTGCTGGTGTACCAACTGCCCATAATAATGGAAATACATCTTGGAAGATGTGGAATCTATTTTCTTATCGAATTTGCTTTTAGAAACTACTATAGTTCCATTCTCCAAAGGTCCATCTGAAAGAGAAACAGAAAACAAAGGAAACACAACTCAATGAATTTTAATCAAACTAAGTCATCTAGATCAAAAGCAAATAATTATGTAATAATATATACATAACTGTTAACTACAATCAAATTAACATACACAACAAATCACATTTTGTTCAAAATTTTAAGATTTTTTTGTTTTCTCCTAATGATTTTTATAATTCCTTAATGGTTATTTTGTAACTTATTTGCATATTGCTTCGACGTGTTAGGCTAGTCTGGATATTTATTGTTTTGAAGTTATAGTTATTTTGATTCTTTTTCTTACAAAAAGTTGTAAAAAATTAATTCTTTAACACCCAAACACCCTATTTATGGTCAGTCACCTAAAGTGCCCGTGGGAAATACCTTCTCTTCCACATTTCACCAATCACTCTCTCAAAATTTTACCAGTACTTGAACTCACTATCCATAGCCATGAAGTTTCAGCAGAAACCTTCAGAGAATATAATTGAAGGCACACAATAGTTTGGATAGACAGTTTGCAACAAGGAACCTAAAAAGTTCTGTTTTCTTAGTTAAATATGATTTTTTATTCCTAAAACTATGTGATTCAGATGGCATTTATTCAAAATTGTCCCATTTCCACTAATTCAAAATAATTCCTTCTCAATAGTTTTCAAATGGCATTCCAATTTGTTTTACTTAGAACTCTTCATCTATCTCCTTTGTACATAAGTCAAACTTTGAATTGGATGCTGAGACTTTGAGTGGACACTCGAATTTGCTATTGATTGCAACTATGTCCGACACTTAGATCCACAATCTTGTTCAATACCTGTACCCAAATATGAGTAACATAGATTCTATCATTTTGTCTTCATAACTTACCAAATTTGGCCAACCCGGACAAGAATCAATTGAGTTTGAAAAGTACACTATCAGCTTTGTTGTTATTCTTTTCCAACAGTGCCACTCATAATATGAACCTGTTAAAGCTCAAACTGTAAGGAGTTCTCCATATTCTTCCTGATGTTTGCTCCAAAGTCAACCATGCAACGTATACAGCATCCAAACACTTGATCATTTAGAACCCGGCAGGAGGATTTTTCAAGGCATACTAACCGTGCACATCATCAAGATAAAGGGAGGCAAAAACAAATATAATTGCAACTATGAAACTAAGTTCAGTACCCTGAGTACAAGCTGACATATTCATGGTCATCAGCCATGATATCTATCACCTTGACACCACAATGATCATCACCATCTTCTATTTTGAATCCAATTAGATCCTTGATTAAGGGGGTCTTCAATTTTCTTGTATGTGAGATGCCTTAGCAAAATAGAGTTATACTACCTACCTAATTCTTGCCAATAATAGGATGAGGCCTAATTCTGAGCTGATGCATTTTTTATATTTTAGGTCCATTGTCAAGTTTCTATTATATTAAAATTCCAATTTCTTCTACAAGCATATCCTTTCTCATGCACCAACAATCAAACCAGAAGCCACAGGAGGCAAGAAGGCAATGAAGAGTTTAAAAATCAAATAAATAATACTTCGAACAGCATACTAAGATTTCTATCACAATACTTTGATTACTAAAGTTCATGGTAGATATTGCACAGCAAGGATTGAGGCATATTTTATGATGCTTATAACTTCAAAAGAAAATTTTCACAGAAGTACAATCAAAAAGCTCATAAATATAGCTAGCAATATTGAAATTGTGGTTTGACTAATTTCTTTTGTTATTTCATTCTCTAGTTAGAAAATCCTAATAACACTGATATAGATGCTGGTGAGAGCAAAACACCTGGGAAAAATATCATAAACAATGCCCCAGTAAACCATTATGCACAAATTGAACAAATGATACCAGTTTTTGCATCAACTCCTCCAAGTTTCCACTTTTCAAAAGCCAAAGTGAAAGCTTTGCTTTCATCCTTTGTTTTAAAATCAATCTTATACGCTCTTGAAAAAGATTCCTGCTTCAGCAAATTTACAAGAGATTATGAAGCGGAATGTTAGATAAACAATTTTAATTGCAGGGTCAATATACTGATAATCCATTACAATAGTCAGAAAATCATATGTAAAATTTTCAATGATATAAGATACGAAATGCTTTGAGAAAATAACTCAAGTTTCTATTACAAATAAGTCTATCAGAGGATTCTTTCCTCCTCCAAAGAGTTTTAAGAAAATCAAACAAATGTCAGGTTATACCATCAAAAAATGTGGCACAGGGCCGTATTCTGATTCAGGACTAATAAGGCCATGGATAAATTTTCCTTAATCTGGTAATCCAACATCAAAAAGTTGTGACTTCTTATGTGAACAGGAAGGTATAGATGAAAGGGTGGCTCGGAAATTGAAGAAATAAAAAGAACCAGCGAAGGAAATTGCAATAGAAGCATTAAAAATTCAACACGGTCAGAATTGTACTGAATCTAGAGCATTTGAAGTTTCTAATGAGCCATACTAAAAGCAACAAGACCTTTTCTTCCTCGTCCTCATCTGCTTCCTCACCCACGCATAGCAACTCCAGAGGACCCAACACGAAGATCTGGACAAAGCACCATTCAAAGAATATAAAAAAAATGCCGACAAAACTATTACACTCTTCGAAACCATAACTTGCAGCATATGAAAGCGAATAAGAAGCAGGAGGCGCTCGAAAACCTGAAGCTTCCGGAGATCGAGGTCGACATCGGGGACGAAAGAGCTGGGCTGGTAGAACCGAAGCCGAGGGCGGTCGGACTGGTCGTAGGCGAAGGAAGGGAAGACAGAGAGAGCGGCGGAGGGGGCGGAGGAGCAGATATAAGATAGAGCGATGGAGGGGAACTCCTGCGATGCCCGTTGACTCTGCTGCCCTAGAGGAGCCTCCATTGCTTGGCCTCCCCGACAAGAACCAGGGTTTAGCTTCGGAAGGCTGATGAGAGATTAGGGTTTTAGAGTGAGAGCGGGAGGCGTAGAACGGCGTGGGAAAGGGAAGACGAATGAGCTAGAGCAGCCGCCAAACCGAGCGGTCGCTCTCTTCGACATGGTTGTGTATTTAATCAGCGTTCGACGCTCTGGCTACGATATTGGAAATTGCTATTTGGTATGAATTTGTAGCTCGATTAGTTTTTGCGACTTTTTTTTTTTTTTGTTACCGTTCTTTCGAATCTAACTAGATTTAGTCCATATATAGTCATTTTCACATTTCTTCCCGATTTTTTTTATATCATTTTTTCGCAAGTATCCAAATCTTACCCTGACAATGAAAATGAACAAATCCAGCTTTCTCCTATGCATTATCACAAAATATATTTTGTCGATAATCGAATTATTTCACTAAAATTACATGATATTTTTTATATCAAAATTGCATCAAATTCACTCAAACACTTGCTTATAGTTCATAAATTAAAACTTAATTTTTTTTCTCTCTGTTTTTTTTTTTCGCTGTAATAGAAAACTGGAGTTTGATTTGGGCATTTTTAAATAGTGTGCTTGATCACGAGGAGTTTAGTTGACCGGCTAGCTCTTATGCTCTGCTTATTTAAAAAAGAAAGAAGTAGAAATTGTGAAAAGTTTTTCACAGTGGGAAATTTTTCTTTATTTACTTAAAAAAATAGAGAAATTACAATTTCAAAGAATGATCTTTAAAAAAAAATAATTCTTGATTGCATAGTAAATTATCCTATTATAATATTGTCACATTGTCTCTGAAAATAAATATTATATTCATAGAAATATTATTTTACACAACTCATCCGTAAATACTGGTTAATACTTTTATTATTTATCATCTAATTTTTTTAATTCAAAATTTGACTTATAATAGACAGGCAATCATACGATAGATAATGAAGATGTTCATAGATAATTTATGTATGATAACATTCCTCGTCATATTAAATATTGCTGAACATAATTGAAGCATCCGAGCATTATCTTAGCAAACAAGGGAATGAAAATTTATACCGCATTGAGTGAATAATGCATTTCATTAAATTACTTACTAAGACATTATATTTTCTTTTCCTAATTGATTTCCTCCGAGTAAATATTTCCACTAGTTTAATTCAAATTAAAAGTTTGAAAAGGAGAAGAAAAAATATACAAATAGTGACCTATATTTTCATCGTCATTAAAAACATCACACTTTGATTAACTGCTCTACGTTATATTAATCATAGCACTTAATTATTATTATTTTTTACAAAATCGGACTAAATTTGATTATCAACCTAACTCATACCTAAATCCACGCTTAGATAAAGCTTTTGATGCCGACACACTCAAACTCTCTATGTAGCTTCCCTAGGTCGTGATGAACTAGCAACTCATAGTTACCTGCAACTCTGCGACGTTCAATACGGATCGACCACCAATTTAAACCAAACACTGAGTTTACATGCAGCAGCTACAACAGTTACTGTCAGTATTTCAACTCCTCTTCGTGGTGAAAATGGTCTCTGTAAAATCCATTTGTTCTCCAATTCAACCTCGCTTGGAAATTGTATCAAGGAAGAGATAGCTGAGTGCATGCATCAGATGACCATCAGCTTTGTCTGGGTGGTTCTGCCCTTTGTGCCATGGGCAACTGGAGGTAAAGGTGATCAGTAGGTGTTGGGATCAGCTTCTCTTGTGTTTGGTGACTACTCCTTGTTGATGCCGGTGTTAAAATTTGAGAATCGTAGAAATATTGAAACTCTAAATCTCTTTTTCATTATCTAATGTTTGTCCATATACAAAGTATTTATAAACATGTTACAATGTCAAGTCAATTAAAAGATTCTAGATAACTATTGAAAAAGATTTATTCTAATTGAATTAATCTGATTTGACCAAGTCTAGGTGGTTGATACTCTTTTATCCCCCGTCAAGCTCAACGGGAGACTTCTCACGTTGAGTTTGGTTGCTAGTTTATTGAACCGTTATCTGGATAATGGATTCGTGAAGATATCAGCAATTTAATCTTCCGCAGAGACATACGAAACAGATAATTGTTTAGCTGTGACACGTTCTCGGACAAAATGAAAATCAATTTTCACATGTTTTGTACAAGCATGAAAGAGTAGATTTGCTGTAAGATATGTAGCTCTAATATTATCACACCAAATTTTTGGTGTCGTATTTGACACAAGATGTAACTCAGAAAGAAGTGATTGAAGC
>JBAMHZ010428122.1:0-11030 GCA_037177395.1 Alpinia galanga | reverse complement strand
TAATGGCAGCTTGAAATCATAATGCCTGCTGTAACAAGGGAAGTGCACTAATGACGTTTTCAGGACCAACTTTTTCAACTTTGCTCTGGTTGGCAAGCAACTAATTGCCTTTATGTTCAGCATATGTGCTTGACTAATCAACCCTAACCCTAGGCCATGCTTTTAGGTTCTTCGTGACTTCTCTCTCGATGGATCTTGAGATAGACATGACTTATATTCCTAGTTTTTCAGTAACATCAGTCGTACGTTCAGTAGTAATGAAATTATATTTATGTTTTCATTATTTTAAATCATGCTCTTGTGGGTGGCACATATTTTTTTTTAATTATTTATTTTTCAAATTTGCCCTGTTGCCTACTTCGATCATCGACTCCTGATCAAACAATATCTGACACCATCGTCCTCTTTCTCGCTATCAGTTAAAGTCCAGCATGTTCACCTCCATCGAGAATATTATTATACTTTTTGATGAACGAACCTCCAATAAAGATGGATCTATCCTTAATGAGGAAGCTAGAAATAATTGTTTCAAAAGGATACTCGTAGCAAGTTGATGATGTTGGTTACCATAAATAAACTATCTGATATTTTGATGAATATAATACACAAAAGGTGTTGCATTATTACACTAATATCTACGGTTGTAAATGAATCATACGTTCGTGAATAAATTTGATGTTCAATTCGATAAGAATTTATTTACATTCGTTCAATATATATCAAAGTCAATTAATGAACAAATTTAAACACATATATATTTGACTTGTTAATGTTCATAAACAATAATATTCATAAACAATGTTCATGATTAAACTCATTTATAAATAAGAATTAAAATATTAAACAAATAAATAAATTGAACTTAAGAGTTTAATAATATTTAAATAAATCAAGTCTAATTCAAACTTGATTAGAAGTTCGATCACCATTAAACAAGTCAAATTCAATCTAAAAAAAACTTGAATAAATTTTTTAATAGCTTAATTATTTTTAAGTTTAGTTTGGCTTAGCTTGACTTGACTTGGTTATCTTATCAAAAAAAAAAAAAGTTTGAACACTGTTCTTTGTTGGCTTCGGTAGCTAGAACAAACAAGTGTTTAATTTTATCAATAGCTAGAGACTTTTTATTAACTACTAAGCTAGCTAACAAGAAAGGGATCTTTACCTAATTAAAGTACGCGATAATGTGCCGTGTCTATGAGGATCGATTAAACAAAGTTTAGGGCGATCGATATCACTAAGCTTCCTAAAATGTCACACCCTCGGAGCAGTGGCCTTGATTATGTTAATCATCTCCTCCCATGCACATTGCACATTGGGTGCCTATAAAAGCCAGGCATGCCTAGCTAGATCATGGAATCAGTACCGTTTGTTAATTAGAAAGGTTTAACAAATTAATATATATGGCGCGAAGAGCAGTCCTCCTTTGCATTGCAGTGCTAATGCATCTGGCTTTCAGCAGCTCCTCTGCGGGCATCAATGCGACAAGAGTTGGTAATAAGGCGAGCATGAGTCAAGATGCAGGGCACGGCTGGGCCAGTATTGATGGAGAACAAAAGCATTTAGAGAAGGAAGTTAGCAAGCGCACAGCTCCGTCCGGCCCTAATCTGACACCAAGCCCTGATCACCCCGCGGAGTCGTTTAGTAATATGCCGCAGCTGCAGCAGCCGCCGCCGCCGCCGCCGCCGAAGTTGTTGATCTACTGAAGAAGGAGGCACTCGAACAACCAGATGTTATGCTTTGTTGGTGTATGCATACGCATGTTTGCAAGTTTATGCTTTAAAAGTGTAGTCTAGTAATTATGTGTTAATGTTGTCTGTAACGTGCCTGGACAGGCAAATATAATAATAAGACTGAGAGATTTGAGTATGTATAACTCTAGCACATCTATCTACCGGTATGTGAATCGAAGAGAAGCAGTTAATCTCCTCCTCCAAAAATACACATAAACACACACACACACACAAAGTAAAGTTGAATCCAAAGTGATCGATTGTTCTGGCTTGAGAATGAGGACTAGATGACTTTTCAAAATATTCACGGTTAAACATCCTTGACAGGTTGAACACAGGTAGTTAGTTTTCAGAATTTTGATCGGCGAGTGGAATTTAAGTCTTGGTCGTCTTCGGTATAGACAGTTCAAGTTTGAAAGGACTCAAACGAGTTAGAAGAGAGCCAAGGAGTATTTTGGCGAAGCTCCTCCGACGTTTAAGTAAGAACAGTAGTGAAAAAAATAGAGAAAATGAAGAAATTAGTGGGAAAATTTAGAGATTAATTACTTGATCCCTGCGTTGTTCTCCTTGTTACCTTATATACATAGGGAAATACAGGTTTTGAAGAAATCTGGGCATGTGACGTGGAGGCGTAACTTCGTAGATGAAATCATAAAATCATTGATTAGTAACGTAGAAAATAAGTCCTCGTGATGTCATGGGGCTATGACCTCCTAAAGACATGGTCTTATGGAAATCTCGTCGTGCAGATGTGATTATATGATAATTAACCTTCATATGCAAATTGAACAATGTTAAACTGGGTGGACTATGCTAAGATGAGATATGAGAGAGTTATTTTATGCCAAGTTAAAATATGAAGAAATTTCTTTGTGCCACTGAGATACGATAGAGTTAATCTGTGAACTGAACTATGCTGATGAATTGAGTTGAACTACTGAACAAAAGATCTGACTCGTATCTCTCTCGTCTTGCTTAACCCACTCAATTAAATGTCACATCATTATGAATTTGACTTGACTTGCTGCCGTCTAACAAGGTATATTTTGACCAAATCATTGACCATTCACAAAGATATTATTGCCGAAGATTGCTGCATGCATGGCCTTGCAAAGTCGCATATGGAATTTCAATTTGGAACTTGGATTGTTTTCATAAATAACATGAATAAAAACTAGGGTTTTCTCTATAAATCCTTATTTGTAATCAATTAATAAGTACATTTTCAAAATTCTTCAAGAATTGCATCGAACTATTCTTCCCAAATTTTGTATAACGCAATCGTAAGTTCAGGTTCGCTTGGTCACTGATGTGTAGTTACATATATACAGTATTTAAGCTTATGAGTCATACATAGAAATTAAGTTCTTTTAGCCAACATATTCGGAGAGGCAACCTGATGCGAAGGAGCAGGTTGTCTTCTTCCACAACAATTTGATTATGTTCCTTTCCTGGAAAACAATACTAGAAACTCTTATCATTTTGCTTCTCCATTTAGCTTTTTCTATTTCATCTTCTTCAAATGAGGCTTTGAACAACACAGTGACCTGTTCTACCAACAAGAAAATATTAAATCAAACAGGTTAGATACAGTCTTAACAAACCTTCCTCAAATAGACAACTTTATCTCACTGTGATCCCCAGATGCCATGGGGAACAAGTTCCAGTTAGTTTAGTTTAAAATACAGAAGAAAAAAGAACTAAGATGAACATCACGGAATACATCAAGAAGCGTTGAGAGCATCGAGCTGTCGTTGTAGTTCCACAAGATCATCCTCAACTTCTTTTGTTTCTACTGCACCAGGATCTGTTTCGGCAACAGGGAGTTCATGGACGAGGCCCTCCGGTAGAGCAGCTGGTTAACATTTAAGAGGGCCAGTATTGAGGAAGAAACTTTTTAAAAAAAAATTGAAATAGGAAAGAACTAGGTCTTGGTATGAGTTACTAACCAGATGATGGAGACGCATTTATGGTTTCGATCTCGCTGTCACCGACGACACTGTACAGTGACATATACAAGTTAATCTAAAAGCCCCAAAATGACTGGCAAGTTTGTTCAATACCTTATATTGAAGACTCTAGAAGGCTAAGAACATTGTGTATAACGATACAAAAACTATAGATGCTTGACTTCAGTAGCAAGTAAAAAAATATAATCGAAGAAAACAGACACACATTTTGTGAACAATAATTGCAGTGTCAAAAACAAAAAACTTGAAAGACAGAACATTCATTATGATATTTGCCTTAGTAATAGTAAGAATATACACTCTGGGACAAACAATTAGGATAGATGTTTTAATTTATAGAAGATTAGGCACCTTATACTCCACTCATTATCAGCATGGAGCGGGCCATCATTTTCAGTAGATTCAGCTTCTAGCTTTGCTTTTGCAGCAGCTTCTCTAGCTGGTTTTACTTGAAGGTACTCTTTCTGTGCAATATATATTGCTTTAGCATCAAACCCAGGCCCGTAATTAATTAATTGAAATAATCTTTTTTCAGTTCAAAACTTCTGGAACATGAAATTAACCTGTCGCTCAATGCAGGCTCCATTTGAACATTGTGGGTTCGGTCTCATAGCCATGGTAGGAAAAAAATCTTTAAGCGAATTATATCCCTGAATTAGCAATGATGTACAAAGTAAGAAAAATGGAAATTATGGAAAAATTTGGACAAAGGAAAAGAGAAGAATATTTTATAAAATGGTTGTTAATAAAATGGAGAAAAATTCAGTTTGCTTCATTTACAGTTTGCTCAAATTTTCTTTTATAAAAGAATTATAATATCAATATACCCTCGGTATATTATATGTTATCTTTCCATCATCATAATTTTTTATGGGAAATCTGAAACTCCCAAATAATGTGACCGAAACCACAGAAAACGTAGAGTGGGATCAACATAAAGCATAACCACAATTTTACAGGAAACTTCAAACACATCTCATGCAAGAAAGCCATTATCTGAAGACTTAACATATTTTAGTATAAAGAGTTACCAAATAAGGTGAGACATTCCCAAATTTCAACAGGTATTTCAGTGCATTCTGAACAAGGAGACCAGCAACCACCCCCTGAAAATTGCCAATCAGTTACTACATGGATTCCATGGAGAAAATAATTGTGATGGATTACATAACACATCAAAGACCACTTCATACAAAGGTAAACAAACATTTAGACTAAACTCCCTTAATCAATGCACTGATACAAGATAATGCATTAACATTATAGCAGAAAAGTAGTAGGCAAATAAATGTACTTTCTATTAAACTAAGATATAATGGCATGTGCCACAACTTAAAAATGATGAGATACTAGAACATGTTCAGTTTACTGGAATTCATTGCTCATAAAATAAATTAGAGATGCACCACTGCATGAGTCTGTCTAATTGATTGTTTGCTTGGGTGGCTGAATACGGAGAACAAGGGAGAGGGAGAAAAAATAATCAAATATTCATACATATTTTTTTATTGTTAACCCACTACCCTCATTGATGTAACCAAGTCAACAGGCCATAAATGACATGCAGATATGCAGATTATATGTCCTCTACCAAGTCTATAAAACCATATCTTCACTAGTAAGCAAACAAAAAGATGATTAAGAAAGCCAGAATTCCTTAGTTGGAATTCTAAACCCGTACAAGGTTTTAGATTATCTCCTATCTTTATATCTTAACATGCATCAATCAATGCATTATTTCCTTGTGCATTGGAGTAGCTATATGTCCCAAGTACTGCTATGATGGGAACATCTCAGATAACATGTGATATCACTCAGCATATCAAACAAAAAATAGGATGGGTAACTACATTACCACAGGAACTAAAAGTTGCTTACCATAGTTGTTGGTAAGGATGCAGCACATACACCTTCACGCTTAAGTGTTCGCTCATCCACTCCGGATGCTACAACCTAAGAAAGGAAGAAAAAAGTATTCATATTAACAAGTGCATGATAAAATGTTTTAGCTATTAGTGGTGCACTTCAGTTACCAAGCAATTTAAATGAGATTATATGAATGATTAACACACCATAAAAATTATACAAATATAAAGATCACACTGAATTATAGCAAAACAGTAAAATCACAATTGTACAAATCCACTATCATGAAATTTCATTCTAAAAAAACAATATGCCTATAGCCTTTCCTGTGATCTTATATTGATAGTTTAAGTAAATGCTGTAATGCAGACACAATTTACTTGAGAAGCAATATTCTTGTTGTTATTAATTTGGAGATTTTTAGTATCCAATAGAGCAAGTCAGTACAAAGTGAGTGCTAACCAAGTTGTCATGACAACCAAAAAATTTGCTTCAAGGATGAAGTCATAACCACATTTTTTTTATTTCTAGCATATATTATTAGGTGGTACCAACTTATCATGACAACCTGAAAACTATAGATTAGGAGGAATGCCATAAACCATAGACAACAAGCTGGAACTTCAAGTGCATAGAAGGTTCAAATTCCAGAGGTTGCTATGAGATGGATGAGTCATGTGAACAACATTTGGAAAAGATTTCTGCCCCTTGTCATGTTTCATGCAAAACATGCCAAAATTGAAGAAATTTTTTTCTTTCATCTAATTATACCCTGGGTAATTCTCTTTAAACCAATAAAACACAACCCCCAGGGCTAACCTAGTTGGTCGGCGCAAGTGTGATGCGTCTGTAGTGGGTGAGGGTCAATTCCCGGAGAGTTCACCATCCTGAGCTCTCAAACGCTCCTCAACTTTGCACTGGTCAACTGGGATCTTGATTTATCCCCTCCACAGGTTAGGGGCAACTGTGGGGAGCTACTAATGTGGCAGTTTCACATTTTTTAAACTGGTAAAACACATCCATTTTCAAAAATATGTGTACACAACATTACTAACTAGTATAACCCAATATAACTTCTTCCTCAACATTATTTATTAATTTATTCATCGTGGAAATTTTATTGGGTTTATCTGTCATCCTTTTCTATATTGCCATGAAATAAGTGGCTACATCCAATACAAATATTCAGTCCTATAACTAACATAAATAATTTCTAAGCTGGAATTTATTGACATCAAATAAATTTTCAAATTTTAATTTCCGTCACAAATCATTCCAAGTGGCATATTCCACGCAATGGTCTAATTCAATATTGTTACTGATATTAACCAGTTAATTTGGAAATTGTATCATGCAATTCCATCAAAAATATTAAAATAAAGAAATTACTTGACTTAGAAACTAGTCAACTTAGAAATGTAAACAATTGCTGCGATGCGAATATCAATTTTTCTTCAACTGTAAATACCGAGCAACACAAGTGAATTTGAATATACCAAAGGAGGAGCACATGCAAAACAAGCAGTTTCTCCAGGAACCAGCAATTGTATATGACCTGAAACAGCATCTTCAGATACACCTGAAATGGGAACAAGAGTTACACGGGTGATAACATCTCTCTCTCTCTCTCTCTCTCACACACACACACACACTCATGCTATTACCAATTTTCCTTTATCGTGATTAAAAGATGGCAAGATTCTAATTTCATAAAAGTATATTATACTGGCAATTATTTCAAAAAAAAAAACGCATATCTAAGGAAATATTTTTGAAAAAAATAAGGATAGATCAATGATATAATTGAAGTTTTTTTTTTTTTGGCATTTTCCTAATCATGAAGCAGCTTAATTATTAAAAACTGAGGCTTTCTCCACATTTTTTCGGTATTATATGAAAAAATTATTCAGTATTACTATAATAATTGTAGTCATTAACTCATAAATGAACTCACTATTTTTTTTTCCTTGAGTTTTTTATGTTATCATTTTTTGCTTATTTTCTTGCAGTGGAGGGCAGATCTTATTTCCTTATATACTCATGAAAACAAAGAGATATTTTTTTCTTTAGTATGGAATTAAATGTCAACATAATTAAATGTGGTTACTAAAATAATTTGTTCGTAATGCAATATATTTAAATATGTTAACTTGTATAACAATTAATTATTTCACTTTAAAGTAAAATAATTGACTATTATACAGATTATATTTTTCTTTTTATCTTTTCTTTTAGTCTCAATCACTGTGAAAAGCACATATGAAACCAATTTGTTGATTCATTGTATATCAAAGGTAGCGATTGTAAATTAATGGTTATGCACCATATGGTATGTTGATACATAATTTTTCCATAATTGACGTGTTAAGTATATGTTTTAGTCTCTAAGTTGTTAGTGACGATTTGGAGGGGAAAATTGTACTTCCTCCTCCTTAAGGAATCCTAGGAGGCTCCCTCTACCTTTATATAAATATTCTTGATAAATAGGAATATTACAATAAACCCTTAGCTAGCTCCCTCTACCTTATATAAATTTTATTGATAAATAGGAATATTACAATAAACCCTTAGCTAGCTCCCTCAACCTTTATACATATTATTGATAAACAGGAATATTACAATAAACTTACCTATTACATATTTGCAAACACATCCCTCAAGTTAACTAATACAACCTATGATACTCATGGAGGATATATTCAAGAAGTGCACGGGATTACGCACATGGAGAGAAGAGAATAGATCCATTTTGAAATGTCCTCAAAATTATGCACATGGATAAAAAAGAACAAATTCATCTTGAAATGTCCATGTAATGGTGTATGCAGTGAGAAGAGATCTAAAGAATGATGCACACAAATAGTGAGCAAAATGAACTCGTGCAAAGGCTCAATCGAAAACAATGATGTACTGAATGACCTCGCACAGAGGCTCAATCATAGACGATGATGCGTAAAATCATCTTGCATGAAGGCTTGATTTGATGGAGAATGAAGGCTGAGGAAGGGGCCCCAACAGAGTCACGATGGCTAAGAAGGAAGATATAACTAAAAAGAAGAACAAATACACTTGTGGGTCTAGAGATGAGCAACAGATCCTCTGTTCTTCAATTGAAGGCTTGGGGAATGATACACCACTTTGAGAGGTGGAGAAGTTTCAAGAGGCAGAGGGGCTCACACAAAAGGAGAAGTTGTGTGGCAGTTGAAGAGTCAGCCAATCCCAACAATGAAGGAGCATAGAATTGTTGCAAGCGACACTAAAGGGCATCAGGGGCAAAGACGTAGTGAGCAGAGGCATTGTGGTCTGGAGGAGCACTGATGGAATAGATTGAATTAGACTAAAAACTAAATATCTAGGATTCATACCTAGGCACAAGAGACTTTTCCTATTTTCAAGTGTCTGTGTTAAAATAGAGAGGTTGAAGAAAAGGAACAAACTTTATGTCTAATAAGATTCTATTTGTGTTGCTACAGTGAGTATAACCACAACTCACTTAGCAGATGAAAAAGGATAAAGCTAAAATTTTGAACAAGAAAGGAGAAGATAATTTACCAGATTCCATCCATGTCTGTCCCAGTTCATTGCATGCCTGAACAATAAAGAAAATTCTCTGATTAATATTGCTGTGGAAAACTTAGAATTAAAAATGAAAAGCAATTGATTTTCACATAGTTTCTTAAAACTGTATGGAAAGTCATGTTCAAAGAAGAGGCATCCCACCTGATTCACAACCATACGAGCCTCATAATTGTCAACACAGCTTAAAACAAGATCAACTCCATTCTTCTGTCTACTTCTCAGAGAAACTTCTCTTTTAAGGCTCTCCATAAAAACTTCAAAGCCTTCCAAAAGGCACTAAATGGCATTTTTTAGGCCTGAGATAGAGTGGTATGGTGGGTTTACCATACAATAACAAACGTAGAGCTCTAAACAAGCTTCGAAATACAACCGAGAACGCCTCAAAACACATCCTGAGCGAAAAATTATGGCCTCCAGAAGTTCACTACATCAAACGTGCTTAATTTTATCCACTAACCATCACCAGTCGACTATTAGTAATGGCAGTTGACCGATAAATATCAATCAATTATCCTATTCGACTAGAATACCTTCTATGGATAACTTTATGAGCACTAGTTGATTTGCAACCCTTCTGTATGCAAACCTGGCATCATCAGTCGACTGATACTTATGGAAATCGACTGGTAAACACCAGTCTCAGTCGACTAGAATACCTTAAACACCAGTCTCAGTCGACTAGAATATATTTTGTGCCCAAGTTTGAGCACATCAGTCGACTAACCTTAATGGTCAATCGACTGGTATATCTAGTCGAGTTAGTAGTTGACTCAAAAATATTTTGTTCGATATTTTTAGATGTAGTAGTCAATTGATAGGTGACTCAAGGCAATTTTTTTAGGTCAAACATGACGGTTTCACCATGAATGGTGACTCAGGGCAATTTTTTTAGGTCAAATATGACGGTTTCACCATGAACGGTGGTGGTTACGTTGTCGTTCTTTGTGTTCATGGAAAACTCAAAATACCTATTTATAGCACCTAAAACTAGGTTTTCTATTGACATTTTCATCACATAATTATTGATTTGTGACAAAGGATCCATATGTCGCGTAAAATCAATGAAAAACGATGAAAACTTCAACCTAATGCCATAAAATTTGATAAAATGACCTTAGCTCTGATATCAATTGATGGAGATCACGAATCTAAACATGTATACAAAGAATTGAATAGATACATTATGATTCGTGAACAAGATCTAGTGCTATCGAAATCTTATGACAACATATGAAACTGAATGAACGATGACATAAATAAAAGGAATCTGAATGCAGCGAAGCGGCTATTGTTCCTTATCTTCTAGATCAATCTGGAGTTCTTGCAAAGGAAGCAATGAGCAGATCTTCCGTAGGGTTCTGGGGTGACAGTATCGTAAACCCTCATTGCCAATAGGATACAAGGAGACTGTCAGGGTTACCAACCCCTACGGGGACCATGCCTTATATATAATATCGGGTATGATCCGTTATCGACCCATCATCAATAATGGATCTGAACTCTAATGGATTCTACACATTAAACCCTACATCCAATAAACTGAAACCCATAAATCAACAAGTTGATCATTTGGTTGAGTTTGAATCAATACAACACAATCAGATGGTTACGACGATAATAACATGTAAGCCTATCAAATTGAGAAATTAAATCCAACAATCTCTCACTTGAGCTACATGTGATTCTGTATATAACACGTGATTGAAATTCTTTACTTGAGCTCATTATTATGTCATATTGAGCAAAAAATAATTCGGTCCATTAACTTTATTAGTATAAGACTAAAGTGATCATAGCTACTCTATATGTAACGCCCCGCCGTCCGTACACAGCCCCATATACTCAGACACAGCATATGGAGGAACGGCGGTTCGTTACTGTC
>JBAMHZ010428114.1:0-11030 GCA_037177395.1 Alpinia galanga | reverse complement strand
ATATTTAAACCACAGAGAGAGGAACGAAAGGAAAAAGAAGCGTACAAGATATTTCCACTACAGTAACCACTGCACACAACATAAAAGTAACTTGGGGAAAATGCCTTGAGCACAGCTACATTGCACAGATAAAAGCAAAGCTTAGTTAGGCATTAGAATGGATACAACAACAACTAAGTTTTATCTCATTATCTCATTAGATGGGGTCGGTTATATGAATTCTCCTATGTCATTGGGCTTTATTCCCTATTATATCATCATCTATATTTAAATAAATTTTATCTTATTTTATCATTGCTAACTAAGTATTCTTTGGTCTTTCTTTTCTCGTTTAATTTGCATATTTATAATAATTTTACATCGCCTAGCTGGAGCATTTATCGTTGTCTAATACCATATCTATACCATCTTAAACAGATTTTTTAAAGTTTTCTCTCAATAGATGCAATTCCAACTTTCGCTCTAATGTTTCTATTTTTTATTTTATCCATCCTCGTATATCCACACATCTATCTTAACATCCTCATCTCTGTAACTCTCATCTTTTGCTCATGTACTTGAATCATAGTCCAACATTCAGCTCCATATAACATAGTAGGTCTAACTGTCATTGTGTAAAATTTTTCTTTAAGTTTTAAAGGTATTTACGATCAGACATTAGAATAGATAAGGAATAAAATACGAAAGGGACAGGAGTTTGGTATGTTTACTCTGAAAAGAGAAATGAAAAGGTTCCTTGGAACATCTCTTCCTAACCAACACAGCACATAGTCTCCCAGTAAAGGATAGACCATGGACTTAAAACCATAATTTTACTACTTAAGCTAGTAGAAAACCCAGGAAGGCAACACAACTAATTCTTGGAAAACAGTTTATAGCTAGCACATTACAGTAATTTGGAAAGATAGAGCTTGTTATTTGAAGAGATGATCTTTTTTAGTATAAAAGCATTTCCTGCAAAGATCTTAAAGTACAGCATACCTCAAAACCAGCATCAAATGGGAGCTGTGAAGCAGTTTCATTATTTTTTCCTCTAAAATAGCGTCCAGAGCTAAAGTTCACCTGGAGATGTTCCATAAAACTCATATAAATTGGAAATTCAAAACGACACATGTAAGAAGACTGGATGCTAGCAAATATTGAGTATCGTACATCACTGGCATTCACGCCAGCATAAATGATTTTGACAACAGCATGCTCTGGTTTTATAGGCAACTTCAAATGTGTTTGGACAACTCTAGTAGCAGATCGAAAATTGTGATCAAGAGTATGGACAATTCTACAAACACAAAAGGCAATGATTAAACATAAGCAGATGTCAAACAACAAATATAACAGAATTAACAAAAATAACAAGGTTGTCAAATAATAAAAAATACAGTAGACAAAATAACTAACACCTGAACAATAAATTTGCTAAGAATTGCCAGTTTGCTAAAATTTGCCACACAGTGCAGCCACTATATCAGTTAGACTAAACACCAGAACAGGGACACTTAATTTTAGGTGGCTCATACATGTCAAAACTAGGAAACAGACAATACTGGTGGCAACAACACCAGCAATTGAGATGAAGTAGTTTGTCCGCCTCCTATAAGTCTTGTGCAAAAATTGTATTACAAAATAGTTGTAGGTTCAAATAATAACTAATTGTCAAGATCAAATAGCTAGCATTTTGATTATCAATGTCCCAATCTGCAGTACCTATGTTGTGTTTCCAAGGAGAAAGGAAATATAAGAGAAAGGAAGAGAGGCGAGGAAAGAAGGAAATATCCAAATTTTCTGTCTCCTCCCTTTCTTATTTCTGTAAATGGAAGTGTGACCCTCGTCACAACAACAAGAGACATGATGAGAATTAGCAAACAAGATTATATTACCAATAGATGAAACATTGTAAAGAAGAACGGTTGTAAAAATCACCATTTGGGGTTTTATGTTCTCAATCTACAATGAAAAAACAATGGCAATTCCCTTAGGTACTACTAGGCAGAGAGATTGTGAGGGATACAAATGCAGCAAGAAAACAAGCTATAGGAAAGGGATGAGGAAAGATTTCTCTAATTTGTGTTTCCTTGGTGGGAAGAAATTAGTGGGGAAGTCTTTATGACCATTTCCTTGGAGAGAAAGAAAGAGAGGAAAATTTAAGTTTCTAAAATTGATTTTAAAGAACATTAAAAAAATTTAACAATAAATAGAAATTAAAAAAAAAATTGTTCTTTTAGCAAAACTTAACTAGCATTTGATGTGAATAGTTTCTTGTCCACCAAATCAAGCAGAAGAAATTTTGGTGAAATTGGAGAAACTCTTTCCCAGCCTTTTCTTCCCTCCCACCACCTCCATCTATGGAAATGGAGGGACTAGGCAACTAGGGATTTGTTACCCTGCCAGTATTTCAGGATTTCCTTTCTCAGGTGATGTCACCATGGGAAACATGCCCTTAAGTAGCTCACGAGACACTAACAGGTCAATAACAGAATATATATATATAATTGGCTTACATTTTCTTAAAAGTATCTGGAACAATGATGTCAGAAGTTGTAGTATATTGTGATCTTCGAGATTTGTACTGATTTAATAAGTATTTTCTTTCCTCTGATTGTGAGGGCCAATACTCCATGCCTCTACGCTTCGTGATCCATAGACAAGCACCAGCTTTGCTCTCATCTTTAATAAGCTCAAGTGCCCCTAGTTAATCGGAATAGAGAAATAAAACAATTATAGAAGACATCACGAAAATCAGTGAAAGGAACAAGATTCCACTATCAAATCCACCAATGATATATTCATGTATTCCCTAAACTCCATTTCTTTCTATATTCTTGAAATATCATTGGTTTAAATGGAAGTATGGACCCAAATCCATACCTATCCCCCCCAGCCCGCGCCACACACACACACCCAAAAAAGAAAACACTTTTTGAGTAAACCCTGGTTGCTACATTCTGAATATATCCTATATGTAAAACTGAAAACAATATGGCTATAACAACAAATAAAAAAATGCAAACTGATTCTTTGGCAGATTATGGACGTAAAGCCTGTGTAGAAATTAAAAAGAGAGAACAACATGTAAAACCAGTGAAAGATTCCTTTTTGCATTAAAATTTTTAAAAGATAAAACCTTACTAGTTTCAAACTAGAGACTATATAGAAAATACCATTAACAACTTCTTCCATTGACAAAAAGCCACCAACAGCATTGATTACTTTGGGGTTCATCGTCATTGCCAGCTCAGTTAGAATAAACTACACCAAATCAAACAGCAGGACAAGTAAAATATTAGTCATTTTTACTAGAAAATGAATGAGAAGTTGATTTAACTATGTTGATGACAGCCTTAGATATTTGACTTTTACTGTTATAGAATCCATATGTATTCTACATACACGCCCATAGTATCTTAACATACTATCAGGACTACACCAAATTGTTCAGAGTGATAGCATCTCTTCTTCATTCCTAACCACCTCAGACATTAATCTCAACACCCGCACCTAGTTTCAGCTATAACAAAATTTTGCATGTTGTTTCTTACCTGCTCATTATCATAATATGACCAACTTATTACATTTTTCTTTACTCAATGCATGATTGATACTACAACTCTCTGTATTACTCTAAACGTAAATTGCTTTATCAATCTCTCTCGTGTTAAGTAAGATTCAGGATAGCTAAAATTCTAGTCTGAGAATCCTTCAATTTTTTCGGGAAATGTATTCTGCAATTCAAGTTTTTATACACTGCATGATAAGGTTTTTCCAAGTAAATAGACAATGTGCATTTTTTTCTTCATATACTTTTATTAGTTTTGGTATTATGGTTCAATCTCTATACCAAACCAAATTAATTCTCAGAAGTTTTTATTTCACCTTGGATTGTCCCTTCAAGTATCTTTTCCGGTGTTTTCATAATGTGTTTCATTAATCAGACCTATTTTGTTATAGCTAGCAATGAAAAACCTCTCATAAAATCATTAATAACGATACAGATCTCAAATTTTTGTTAAATAAGATATCTCAAGCATTCCAACCTCAATATGGATCAAGAAGTAGAATCTCTTTATATGCCACCCAAAATGAGCAACACTTATCAGAATCTAGTTGCACCAGACATAGGCGAACTCTTCTTGATTGGTGCTGGCCAACACCAACTTGTACCAACAGTTTGGCACATGGTACACAAATTGGCACATAAGCCTGCCTGTCCAGTGGCCAGTACTTGGCACCAGAATGTTATTTTACTATGACACGGATAGCTTAACCTGCATAACCTACAACCTATCCATTTCATTCTCCTATAATCTCCCTTATTTGATTTGATTCTATAGATAAATCATTGATCTGTAAACTTGCCACTATTTTGTATTTATTGATAGATATATAGAGTTTTATGAAGAAAAAAAAAAGAGGAAAGATTCTAACCATCTTAATATCCTCTTTGTTGTCAGCAGAACTTTTCTTTTCAACTTTTACATATAAAAAATTACTGAAATAGGCACTTCTGTTTCCTGGATTTGCAATCCAATAGATAACATTTCTTATTCTTCAAATCTAATTTTGTCATAGATTTTCTATTTACATATGCATTCAAATTATAGGGCCTCGCTTTTAGCTAACTAATACTATTTAAGTACTCACCGTGTTTACAACTTTATCAATTGATAAGTACGTTTTGTACATGTTGAGAACCAAAGTGGTGGCTAAGGAATATGACAGTGGTAAGGTGGTGAAAATAAGGCATTGATAAAATAGTAGGAAGTAGAGGATGTTGAGAAATTTATTGTCCAGCTCATGGTACTACAGAGGAAGATGTAAAGAAGGGGAAGAGATACTGTGGAAAAGAAAATTGTATATACAGATGGAGGTATATGTAGCCCAAGATTGCTAATACACATTATTGCTGGAAATGAAGAAAATGACAGGATCCTGTGGAAAAGAAAATTGTATATACAGATGGAGGTATATGTAGCCCAAGATTGCTAATACACATTATTGCTGAAAATGAAGAAAATGACAGGATCAATTTGTTAAATTATTGGAAGATTGGTGCTGAAAGTGCATACTTAAACAGGGTCACAGAA
The DNA here is from genome assembly GCA_037177395.1 of Alpinia galanga. Taxonomy (NCBI): domain Eukaryota; kingdom Viridiplantae; phylum Streptophyta; class Magnoliopsida; order Zingiberales; family Zingiberaceae; genus Alpinia; species Alpinia galanga. The sequence continues at coordinate 5,949 of JBAMHZ010428114.1, read as the reverse complement.
ATCAAATGTTCTGGGTTTTTTTTATAGCATATCTTTGTTAGTAACCAATCAAATAATAGTGAGAAAAAAATTAATTGAACATCACTCTAAGCTTGCCAAGAAGAACCCAGAGAAAAATAAACAAGCTAACTTCATTATATACCTCAGGGCAAAGCACATTTACTCGAATTCCCTCACGTTTCAGGGGAGCAAGGGATCTAGTGAAAAGAACCACACCACCTGCACAAATAACGAGAAAAATATTCTTTTGCTCTGAAATTTTTTTTTATCGGAGTAAAATTTCCAAACATTTTGGGACAAACCAATAAAAACTAGAAAACGTGGTGTATTTGGGTCGAAGTAAAATTAGGCTTCCATTGAGTACTACAAGAAACATATTTCAACTTTATTTTAATTGTACTTGGTTTAATTTTAATATTTCTAGCAAATTGGTCCAATTGTGCCCATCTTATGAGAACAAGTTTATTGTAAAGCCTATAACAGAGACTCACACTATGTCCACCAAGCAATAACTCATAGTTCTGCTTTAAAAGTTGTCAGAGTTTCAACTAAACCTTGGGTGAGATGTGCGGCATGGACCACATCTATTGCTCTTTTATTTTGCTTTTTCTTATTTTTACAAATGTGTCAACCCAGCCTTCTATGACACTCATGTATACATTGCATCACTCTTCATCTTGTGGAAGCTGTTGTTGGTCCATTGCATCCCATGTACATCATCCACAGCTCTCACCGAGAAATTAATGGTGCTCACTTTCCAGCATCAGGTATGGTCAAAAGAACACAGTCAAAGCACGGTCAACACCAACATCTTCCTCGACTCAAACACTAGTGCCAACAATAGAGGGCAGAGAGGGGAGGAAGCGGCAAAAAGTATGGAGGAAGAGATGCCACAGACGAAGGGAACGAGGATGGGAATACAAGGAGGAAGGTGACTTGTATAGAGAAGGTCAGGCTGATCAGGGAGTAAAAGTGAAGGGTATTGAAGTCTGGAGAAGCAGGGAAGTAATGAAAAGGAGTGAGCTAGGTAGTGGATCCTGCCACAGCCATGGATTGAACTTTCGAGAAGGCACGAGCATGGTGGCAACTTCTTGCTTAGCTTAAGTTTGGCGTTTTGCATCGCTGTGGATTATTAGTGACTGCTTTGTGCCTGCACTGGTTAGAGGTTGCTCAAAAACACTCTACCCCTGCAGCTTACAACACTTTCTGCACCCCATTAGAAACACTGGCTCTGCTGCATGACCAATAGTGAAACTTAGGTTTCATTAACCTTTGTGACAACAGCATGAGCAGATGAGTAGCAACAAATTGTCTCCCAGCCATCTGAGGTTGGCTAAATGGGTCTTTTCCCTCCATTAAATTTTTTTGTAAAGTTATATTACTAATTATATTTGGGCCATTTATAAATAATAGGGGCGAGAGTTATCAAAAAATATATTTCATCTGCAATGCAGCAATCAGAAAAGCCTAACCTTTTGTGCCGGAATATATAGGATCTGTATACATAGGATAAAGACCCGAAGCTGAGCCCATGTTTATTATAACACCAGGCTTCTTTCCTGACCTCATTATTTCTATCTGTAATCAATAAATGAACAGCCATAAAATTTACTAATACATCAAAGAAGCAGTGAGAGATCCACCATACAAAATAACAGGCAAATAAGCCAAGCAACAGAACCATTTTAAAGTAATGGAGTTTCTGTAATCAAACGTAGCTATCAAATTTTTATTAATCTTTGCATGGCACGCAATATTATCCTGTCAAAATACAAGTTTCAGTAGTGTGACAACAGATAGAGTTTTAGGTTTGATCTTTACTCTAAATATCATTTATAGAAAGAGTTGAACTTTCTCTATTAGCTTTTCCTATAAGACTATAACAGTTGTCCGTTTGGCATCCACATGGCACCTATAAGACATCCATGATAATATAGGCACCGAAGACATCCATGCATTGCTAGCAGAGCTGCTGCTTAGGGTCTTACCGTTGTTTCACAAGGTTATGAGATCAAATGCTGCCTTTAGACTATCTCTAAACCAACAAGAATAAGCATGATTCACTGGAAGTCACTTGAAGTAAATAAAGAACATATTATTGCATTGATGGCACAAAGGATACAATGCCATGGTTGTGAAAGAAAAAACTAGACTGAATTTGCTAAGCCTCCTAAATGTATAGTTGAGAAGACTGAGAAAGGTGCATCCTTAAGCAAAGGACCAAAAGAACTTTGAATGAGTAAAAAAAAAAGGCTAGGTAAATACTGAAACAAACAAACACAAGAAAAACTGCTATTTACTGAAAAAACTGTATAACCATCAGCCAGACAAGCATAGCCACAAGCATTGAAGTCGTGGAACAAGTGTCGCAAACAATAACAAATACACTTGTACTAAGTTTGAAGTAAGAATAAATTAAGATCAAGTGAATGGTAGATCTCTGTACTTGAATAAAACACTTGTTAACGTACAAAAGGCAACCTTAAAGTAAATCATTGATCCTGGCAGAAATCCCAAAACACAGAACTGAATTATACTAAGATATCATGTTGTGCAACCTTGAATTTTTCAGTCAAGAAATTGCTATTAAATGAATCGGCATATACTAAAAATCTTAAACAATGGAGAAAGAGTATTGCAAATTCATTCGACCCAGCATGCGATGGGAACTTTGAAGATTAGCCATACTTTCTCGTGCAAAATCCTCTAAAGAAAACTTACCCAGACAGGCTGTTAAATATAACTCGTACAAATTTAGAGTAAACAAGTTAAGCATACTGCAATGCGCGTGCAGTCAACAACAGCAGTCAAGTTCACATTGATAGTGCGTTTCCATGTACCACTTCCATCTGTTGTATCTTTATGAAATAGTACAGGAGTACCTATGCCAGCATTGTTGATACAGATATCCAGTCCTCCATATACCTCCAAATGCTTCTTGAAAGCAGCAGCTAGGTCATCTAGGCAATAAAATTTTTTACTCAAAAGTAAAGAAAAGTTGCACGTGAATCAAATAATCTTTTATCATGAAGCCAAAATGCATCTCAAACAAATAAAGAGTAAACAAAGTTCATTGTTAAAAAAAATACACATCGTGATAATATACTCAAAAACAAAGAAAAAAAATCTTGATTTTCCTTAGAATCATCTAACTGGTGGACAGCATAAGTATAGAAAGAAAACATCTTTTACATATTCAATTAGCGTTAAGACAGGAGCTCATGGAAAATTGTTCTAATCACAAATCATATATTTATGCATATCAGATCTGGTGATGATAAAAATATTATTACTTCCAATAATTGTAAAAGGCATAGCAATGATATAGCATTTATGCCCTCAGGGCTATGGTGCAGCGGCAGAGTGCTCATGAAGTTTTTCAAAAATTTTAAGTTCGATCCCCAACTGCGGCACATTTATAGGAATTTTCCTCCAAATGAGGTGACAAACCCTAGAACGATGGACTGTTGAACCACCAGCTACAGACGCTTCCTAATTTACCCCAGTGGCTAATAGAAAACTTCTGTGGATCCAAACCGATTGCCCCCGGGATTAGTCAGGCCAAAGGCCGGGATATAGGCATCAAATTTTGCTCACATATAAAGATGTGGCATGGCAGTTGAACAAGGCACCCATGGGAGTAGGACACGTTCTTTTATGTCATCGGTAGCAATCCAACAGCATGATCAACAAGGAAGAATAGATAAAGGGCTGATGGTCAGCAAAACATTTTGGTGGATAAGAACGATGGGGAGCTTCTTCTCCAGCAAACCTAGCTACAAAGGCATTGTGGCAAGAAGCTATGTTACTCAAACTTGGGAAAGAATATCGAGACCCATCTCAGATACGAGATGTGGTCTTTTTAAAATGATAACTTATAGACTTGTTAAAAAGGTCCAAATTTAGGATATAGATACAGAGACACTAATATTTAAATGCATATATTTGGTTGAATATTAGAAAATTCATCTATAATATATTGTTATATAACCTAACATATTATAGTAATTTATAATATAGTCAATAGTGGAATACTTGGTCATGTTTAAAAGTGAAAATAATATGTCGCAAATTGATTTTCTCATGATGAGGAAGAAAGATATGTAAAGATTGTAAGATTATTTATGGAAAAAACTTAACTATTTAACAGAGGTTAATAATATTGGATATGCGCCTTAAGTATAGTATTAATAGAAGAAAAATATATATATCTCTTAGCATTAGATTGTGGAAGTTAAAAGATGAGAATCAAAATATATTTAAAGAGATGATAGAAATATGAATATTAAAAGGCATACATGATGACTTGAATATGTCATGGGATAATACGATATTAAATTTAAAAATGGTAGTCAAAGGGGTACTCGGTGAGTCAAAGAAATGTGAAACGCCAAAATAAAGAATCTTAATGGTAGAATGAAAAAGTACGGGTGAAAGTGAAAAAAAAACAAGCCTATAAGGTATTATACACTTATAAAAATGAGAAAAACTTAAAAAAAACATACAATAGCTAAGAAAGAGACCAAAAAAACATTAAGCGGAGCTAAGAATAAAACTTTTGAACGCTTATATCGATAATTCGATACAAAAAAAAAGGAAAAAGACATTTATAGAATAGTTAAAGCTAGAGAGAGAAAGATTAGAGGTCTTACTTAAATAAAATGTATTAAAGATGAATGCAATAGGGTGCTATTAGGCAATAAGGAAATAAAAAAACGATAAAATAGGTATTTTCATCAACTTTTTAATCAAGATTTAGATGATCAATTTAGCTTGGCTAATTTAAGTAGGTCAAGTATGAAAATTTAAATTTTTTCGTAGAATTTTATCTTCATAAGTAGAACAGACTTTAAAAGGAATACAAAATAGAAAAATAATTGGACCTGATGATATAGTATTAATAGAAGAAAGATATGTATAACTCCTACAATTAAGATGTGGAAGTTAAAAGATGAGAATTAAAATATATTTAAAGAGAGAGTACGAATTCGAGTATTAAAAAGAATACATGATGACTCAAACATGATATGAGATAAAATGATATTAAATTTAAAAATGGTAGCCAAAGATGTACTCGATGAGTCAAAAAAATGTGCAACGCTAAAATAAAGAATCTTAATGGTGGAATGAAAAAGTATAGGAAAGTGAAAAAAAAACAATAAGCCTATAAGTTATTATACATTTGTAAAAACAAGAAAAATTTTAAAAAGCATACAATAGCTAAGAAAGAGACCAAGAAAATAGTAAGTGAAGCTAAGAATAAAACTTTTAAATGCTTATATCGATAACTCGATACAAAAGAAAAGGAAAGAGATATTTATAGAATAGCTAAAACTAGAGAGAGAAAGAATAGAGATCTTACATAAATAAGATACATTAAAAATAAATGCAATAAGGTATTATTGTGCAACGAGGAAATAAAAAGGCAATGAAAGAGGTATTTTATCAATTTTTTAATGAAGATTTAGATGATCAATTTAACTTAGATAATTTAAGTAGGTCGAGTTTGAAAATTTAAATTTTTATCGTAAAATTTTACCTTCATAAGTAGAACAGACTTTAAAAGGAATACAAAATAGAAAAATAGTTGGACCAAATGATATTCTGATAGAGGTATGAAAGTACCTAGGCAAGCAAGTTATTGAATGACTTACAAATTTATTTAACTTGGTATTAAAAATAAAAAAATGTCTTATTAGTAGAGGATAAGTACTCTAGTTCCTTTATATAAAAATAAAAGATACATACAAAATTGTGCAAATTATAGGGTACTAAATTAAAGAGTCATATAAAAAAATTATGGAAAAAAGTAATATAAAAAAAAAGTAACCCCATGTTTACTCTGAACAATGGATTTAGAAAGGAAAAGAATTTCAAATGGAAAAAAATCCCTAGGAAAAGGGAAGAGAAAAGAAATAAATTCTCTGAAGAAGGGAAAAAAAACTCTCA
>JBAMHZ010428103.1:0-11030 GCA_037177395.1 Alpinia galanga | reverse complement strand
TAAGCTTTCTCCAGGGATGACCTTACAATCTTTACAAATTTTTCTATCCCTCTTTCTAACCATAAGAAAGTCAATTTACGATTTATTATTTTCACTTTTAAACGTGACCAAGTGTTCTTCTCTTCTTTTTCTAAAACATATTAGCTAATATAAGGTCATATGCTATCGCAAAATCCAATATAGTTTTACCTTTTTCATTTCTTATTCCAAACCCATAACCCCTATGCACCCTCTCATATTTCTCATTTTTCACTCCAATATTTAGATCACCTCCTATTAAAATCATTTCATTTGGCGGAATATTTTGTAATACTTCATCTAGGTCATCCAAAAACCTTGATTTGGTATATTCATCTAATTCTGCTTGAGGTGCATATACACTAATTACGTTCATAATTTCTTTCTTCACTACTACCTTGAGTGTTATAATTCTATCCTCCTTTCTAAATACTCCTACAACTTCATCCTTTAACGAACTATTTACAATAATACTCACTTCACTTCTTGTTTTACTTTTTCCTGTGTACCATAATTTAAAACCCGAATTCTCTATCATTTTTGTCTTCTCGTCTATCCATTTTGTCTCTTATACACACAAAATATTAATTCTTCTTCTAATCATTATATCGACTACCTCCATTGTTTTATCTGTGAGGGTTCCTATATTACATGTTCCAAATCTTAGATTATTTATTTTCCTATAATATTTGTTTTTACTCAACCTATGGTGTGAGAACTCTTACTTATTTAACACTACACTCAAGTTCTCATGGAGATATAACGGTCCTTGCCGAGACATTACAGTCAGACCCTGCAACGCGAACTCTTACATATTTATCACTACATCCGAGTTCTAGAGATGTAGCAATCCTTGCTAAGACGTTACAATCAAACCCTGCAACGCGTTCCTTCCAGGGAACAACCTAGCATTAGCACAATAGTTTAGTGGATCCATTCATTGAACATTTATCTTATTTTAACGCTGGCTGGCAACCTAACGCAACCCTCCTCCTTTATCTGGGCTTGGGACCGGCTATGATAGGTCATCATAGGCGAAGTTATCTTTCTTACTAACATGATATGAAAATGTAAAAGTTGAAAATGTGAGTAGAGCAGGCTGAAGAAGACTTTAATTAAGATAATTAGAAAAGATTTCAAAAATTGCAAGGTCCTAGGATCATTAGTGACTTAACTTTGCACTAGTTCAATAGAAATTCAATGGAGGAACAAGAAGAAGTTAACGAATCCCTACTAATTGAGAATAACACGAACTGAGGATGATTGTAGTAATGGTTTATAATCTCAACCCATATCGAGATTTTAATCCATGATCCGAACGATATGGTTTTGGTACCGTATTGTATCATGACGATATGATTTTAGTATTTTTTAAATATAAAAATATATTAATTAAAAATAAAAATCTTAACTTAAATATTAAAAAATACAAAATACAAAAAGAAAAGAAAAAAATAATTAAAAAAAAAAAGAAAGAAAAAAAAAAGTGTAACGCCTCTACAACCTAACGAAGTCACACCGCAATCTCGCCGTGACCTCCGCAAAGACATTGCAATCCCACTGCTACCTCTGTAGTGACCGTCGCAGGGTCACAGAGGCACTGCGATCCTGCAAAGTCACCGCCGGTATCACGATACTTGCGCAATCCAATAGAGGTTGCCACGAAATTGTGGTAGTCTCTGCGACACCGTAGAGGTCGTCGCAGCCGCAGGATCGCAGCAACCTTCGCAACCCCACAAATCTGTGACCCTGCAGAGTTGTCACGATGTCCCACAGTGCCGATGTTGGTATCCATGCTGAGCAACGAGTGGAATGGTAAATTTCACCTATACTACCTGGTATAGTACGAGATTTTAAACTATAATTGTAGTATTACACATCTTTCCTAAGATTCTTAAATGTCTTATAGCAATACTGTGAATGATTTTATTTTATCTCCCCTTTCTTGATTTTCTCATTGATTTTGATTTAGCAATCCTAGCAATCAAATAAAATAGACATTTACACTTTTTGACTATCCTAATACCAGGTATGAGAACCATAAGAAAGGAAGGAATAAAGTGAAAGAGGATGATGCTTTCACAATGTTTAAACACTAAGATATCGCCAAAACCATTTTGATGTGGAACCAATCCTAGAAGTACTCATCATCCACTAGTGTTGGTTCTCTAGCATCTACTACTTCCTCCTCTTACCCTCTAAAACAACATCACCATCAAGATGATTTCTTCCTCTCCTTACTACTCTGCATCTTTGGTTAGAGAAATACCTTATCATGACTCATTTTCCCTTAGATTAGATGCCATGGCCAACTCCTGGTTGGTGCCAACTGACATCACCCCACCTAATGTCAACGCAAATACACTGATCAGCACCAAAAACATCTCATTCTGATCAGGCACCAAAACCATACTGTGGATAAAGATTGCCTTGTATTGTCCACTTATATGAATAAATGAACAAACCCAAGTACCACTGGTTAATTTAATAAAAACTATTCTATGTTAGTATTTAGTGAGATTTACGCTGTGAGATTCCATCCTAATCTAACACCAGCACATCATGCATACAAGATTCTCTTATTTCCTATGCAACTAGAATCCAATGTCTAAATATATTAACTATCATAGCATTAGTTGTGCACATAACCAAACGAGGTGAACAACTAGATATCACAAACTCCCAATGAAAAAAACTGTACTACAAAATTTAGTTTACTAGCAGTTTCTTTCAAACAACCAAAAGAACATTGCCCTTGCCATCACCCCTACAATTCCCATCCTCGCCAATTCCACACCTCAAATAGCAGTCCCCATTTTTTTACATAGTAACTGACACAAATTAAAATAAGTCAGATGAGCAAAGTTTTGCAGTAGTTTTGAGGAAAAAAGATAGTTGCATGATGGAAAAGGAGATGAGATTGAATATAAGGCAGTGGTTAATCAAATTTGTTGTGTGGTGTACATGTTTGCTTCATTTAAGAGGCCTATACGCCAAGATTAACAGTGACAACCAGCAGAAGATTTCAAATGGAATTATACAACCAGAAATCACAAGATGTTTTGAACCTAAAGAAGGATAAGAACTAAATGTGATTAAATTAGCATAAGCAAAAATAAATTTACCTTCAAGTTCATTCCCTTGGGATTTTTTGAGAGTGCAGTGATCAGACGGTGGCGCAGATCCATCGAATGGTCAACTGTATGACCTGCATCATGCCCACTTGTTTCGGGTTTAACGTCACTCTGAACTTTCCGAGGTAATTCTGTTTCAAAGTTCCCAATTTTCTCTTTGTTTAGATTTGACGACATAATACCATCATGATGATGTGAATCATTGCCCATTCCAACTGATGAAGCAGACGTGACAGGTAAATGTTGGTCAGGAGGTGTTGAAAGTGGGGACACTGGAACTCTGCCTTTGGTATTGTTTGAACTAGTTACAGACTTGAAAACAGATCTGGAAGGACCAATGTTGGAAACTGAAACAAGGCAAAAAAGAATCAGCATCCAAATTTTTGACAAGTGTAAGAAGTGGTAAGATAGCACAGCTAGGGGAAAATAGCAATTTCAGAGGAGAGAATCTGAATTTTGTTTGTGGTGCAAATCCACCTGGATTTGAGTCAACTTTCCGATTTTTGAAAAACTCTTTTTGTTTCCAATTCATCCTTCGCATGCTACCTAGAAGAAAGGGGACCAATATGATACATCAGTTAAGACCAGTATCAAAGGTGCACCAAAAACTACAAAAATTTATCTCAAAAAAAAGAACATTTAATAAAAATATCGATCTAGATTAAAAATTGCACTAATCCTTAGGGACATAATCAAATTAAAAACGAAGTTGTGTTCAACTTACCAAAAGTAGAAAAAATGAACATTTGAAGAACAAGTAATCTAGTTGGAATTGGGACTGTATTGATTGTTTTTCTAGATTATTTGTATAAATAGGCTAGATAAAGTATGCAAGTTTTTCTGGAAATGATGCACATGTGCTGACATAGATACATATGCTAGAAAATAGATGAGTATAGCTAGATTAAATTTGAAGCTTGAATTGCAGAGAAAAAAATTTAGAAACTAAAACTTTTAAAATACATGGAACAGATATTGAATATGTAGTTTCAAGAATAAGAAAAGAACCAATGAAATACTTAAGATGGATGAACAACCATCTTACTCAAGAAGAAGAGGACATTGATGAACATGAAATAGTTAAGATGGATGAACATGAAATATAAATTAAAAAGTCTTAGGTATCTTGGATCTATTACTCAAGAAGAGGACATTGATGAGCAATGAGGATTTTATTAATAGAATAAAGAATAGGCAGAAGAAATGAAGAAGAGCTTATGATCTATGTGTTCCCTTTATGCCAAAAGGAAAATTTTATTAAAAAAAATGGTATGATGATCGATATGTCAGCTGAAACAAACACATACAGAAACTTAATGTAGTAGAGATTGATAATGCTAAGAAATATCTAAGAAGTTACTAAAACGGATAAATAAATAAATATTAGTATTCAGTAGTAATAAAGTGCAGCTTTAATATATAATACAATGTGAGAAAATAGGTTAAGATGATATCAACATATTCAAGGATGACCATAAATTTTATATTCATGATTTGAATCTCTTAGAATGAAGATGTAAGAGATAAAGAGACTCTAAAAAGAAGACTAGTTAATCTAATAAACTTAATTCAATTAATTTGAATATTGCAAGCAATATAAAGAGCTCAATGAATGAATAAAATACATGAAGCCAGCCCCAAACATTTGGACAAATACGGCTAAATGATGATGATACATTGACATAGGCATTTATACACAAAAGTCATTATTCGATGAAACAGCCATGCCTTGTTGGATACAAAAAGCATGGTTATGGGTAATAACTACAAAGTAGATGTGGCTCCATGCAGCTTTCTCCAAAATCCAAATGAAGGAAAACGTAGAATTGAAATGTGGAGAAAAATCTGAAGATATTTTATATGCCTATGTCATTATCATAAAGGAAAAAATGTGGTTCTCAGCTCAATCTAGGCAAGATAAAGCAAAGAATAATCCATTAGAAAGCAGAAGGTGAACAATTATTTTGGGAACTATGCTTCAATGAACAGTAGAACAAAAAGGAATGACAGACAAGCAAATAGCAATAGAACAAAGCATAAATTACATATGGTCAGAACAAAATTGAAATGATGTCAATAATAGAAGAGTAAGCACTGACCCTCAACTGCAGCAGCAGCCATTGATTTGGCCTGATTTTTCACAGATGGATTTGCAGGGTCTAGCACTATTGCTCTGTAAGCATAAAAGACAATCAAAATGTGTACAAGTCTTTTCGCACATGCACAAGGATAAAAGTGGCATAAGCAAGGAACCAATATAATGGTTAAGTTACCAGATATTCTTCCTTCTTCATATACAACCACAAATATGAAAGAAAAATGTTCTGCTGATATAAAGTGTTAATGACAGAGAAGACTTACTAAAATTCAAGAACTGTGATTTTCCAAAAAGTCAGGACCAAGCAATTAACGCTAAAAAGTCCATAACAAACATTCCAACCTAAGAAAATGATTTTTAAAAATTCTAATAAAAAAATCAGCATAGTTAATATCAGGAACTTGTATTTTATCCTGTTGTTATATGAAAAACTAAATCTGATAATGATGCTTTGCAATTGCAGTATGATAACACTTATATGAGACCCTGAGTTTTATAACTTGAACATAGATCTTTAAATTTCAGTGCACTTTGCTTCGAGTTTGAAGCACAAGAGCTCAAGAGAATGGGCACCAGGATGATCTATTTGGAAGGATCTAGGGTAATGCCATCAGGGTTTAAATTGATTGGATTTCATGTGTTTAAAATAATGCCTTGAAACCAAGTTTCAAGCCTTTACATATTGACAAAAACAGAAATTTTCTAAATTGAACAGACATCAATTATGAATTAGACAAAATTCATTAAATAGGTAATGTCCTCACATATATTCAATAAACTAGGCAGAAAAATTAGATTGCCTTCAGGAGGGTAAGATCCAAATTGGAGATCATTCACTAACTTGGCAAAAGAAAGTCATTTGGATTAGTGGAAGTGCTAAATGTAGACAAAGATGAAGTTCTTATCATCCAAAGAAGCATCATAACAATTCCAAATAAGACCAGATGATCCTTTAGTTTTGACAATTAGAAAAGCTATCAAAGAATGTGAAAAACATACTTTCGCGATTTTGATAAGCGTTCAGCCTCCTCTGACCGCTTTTTGACATGGTTTTTTGTGGACTCATCTAGGATTCGTTGAACAGTCAGCTTGCGCCATGCAGCGCCACTTTCAACAAGTAATCCATGTCCATTCTCTCCACTTCGATGTTCTTCATATAAATCACAAAGATCCCCAAGTTCTCTAGACCATGTAAACCTGAATTCTTTGCCTCCAACGTCAATTACCTGATGAAGCATAGTTCAGTAAAGAAATTTAATCAGCACAAATGAAATATAAGAAGCATTAACTTGGTGTCATAATAGGAAATTCCAACTGCAATTAATTGTGAGCTTCTTATATCCAAACCAATTAAGAAGACAACAATTAGTCAAAAACTAACTGCAGACTTCTTAATCATGATCAAACTCTTTAAAAATTATTATATGTTGCACAGCCATAACATAAATTTAGTGTCTCTAAGAGAGGAAGTACTCAAATGTAAGACACAATTTAATTCACATTTTTATGCAGGATCCATTGAATCAACTGGTGATAAATATTCTTTAGAGGAAGTTCAAGGTCTCATAATCAAATGTAAACTTGCAGCCTTGCTCGTGTCACTCATAGGTATGCAACCTTTCATGGCCCATTACTACTATCTAATTAACATTAAGTAGTTAAGGAGAGGAATTTCCAATTAAATCAGCTCAGATGCTTGGTAAATGACATGCTACAGAATCAGTTCAAAACAAATTTCTAGTTGAGTGAACTAACATACATCATAAATGGCATGGTACTGAAACACTTCAGATCATAATAAAAGATTTACGACAAAGCAGGTGCAGGAACCAAGTAAAATAAACAATGAACAAAGCTACAAAGTATGTCAAACATGTTAAAATAACTTTGCATTGGCATTGTTTCAATTAAAATAACTGGCTGTAAGGCCGCCGCGAGAAGCCTCGTGGCTCCTCCAGGCCCCAATGTGAGTGTCGGTGTTGGTCAGCAAGTGAAATGGTAAATTCCACCGGTGCCGACTAGCACGGCTTGGTATTTTACACCATGTTGTTACCCTTTGCTTGTGTTACTCATGACTATGTATTCATTGATGGCCCATTACTACAATCTAGCTAAATTAAATTGTAACAGTTGAGGAGAGGAATTTCTATTGGGATCAGCTAATGAACATCTCAAATGGCATCATATCCAAATTTCTAGTGAAATCAGCTAGCATACATCTTAAACGGCATGTTACAAAAACAATGCTGATCATAATCAAAAAATTCCAACAAAACAGGTGCAGCCACCAAATAAAAGGAACTATGAACTAAAATACATAGTATGTCAAACATGCTAATATAACTATCTGGTGCCATTGTTTTAGTTCCAAGAGCATGTCGTCTTCATCTAATGGCACTGTTTCAGTTCCATGGTTATGTTGTCTATACTAGCATTAGGAAGACAATAGCAAAAGGGTTAGTAAAAAAATTACTCACAAATCCTGATCATCATAAGATGGTTGACACTTGTATACTGAAAAAATCGATAATGTTAATCAACTAGAAGTTCACACTTACCCAGTCAACTTAGTTAACAAGAAGAAAAAAACATTATAGTGACAAGCTGGCTCCATGTAAGCACCCTGACCATGTGGCGCTCCATTATTGAGAAGGCTTCACTTTGAGGTCAAGAGCTAAAAGGCAACATGGAAAGGAATTTTTGGCTACTTGCTATAGTAACTTAAGGAACCCAGGAAATGTCATTTCCCACATTGGTTCACACCTAATTGCTTCCCAACCATCTCAACTACAGTTTGATAGTTATTTCATTTACTCTCCCCTAGGAATCCTAAGTTCAACACCCAAGATAGATTCCTTGACCCAAGCATAACTCCAACAATAATCATCGGTCAAGGTTAAGCAACCTTGCCTAAGTTCCCTGCAATTTGATGTGCTAATTCAATTCCCAGACTTACTTCCATCAAGCTCTTCTCATCTCAGTCAACTCGAGGCAAGCTTCCCCAACAAAAGTCCGAGCCAGGACTTGTGGCTAGTAAACTTTTATAACTATTATAACTTCATCAATGATAGATTGGCATCATTTGTGGTAACTGAACCGGACCAAGTTGTCGTTGGTTCTAAGATGCTAGAAGCAACAACCTGTTGAAATCATTTGAGTATGCTGGAAGCAAGATTGTCAATCGATGAGAGAATTCTATAAAACTTAGAGATAGGGAGAATCTCAACAACAGCGCAGACATGAAGAGAATAAAGATACGAAATAGTGGAATAAAAAGTGATAATTTTCGATAGATTGGGCCTAATTACTGTTCTCGGAGGGTGCTATTCAATATCCTTGTTAAACTTTAAGACCGGATAGACCAAAAGCAAGCAGTGAAATGCCATACGGTTGTTCTCTACCTTCCCAATTCAAAATTCGCACATATAGCAAATTATTTTATAAACCAAATAGGGCTTACATTTCCCTCAGGATTATTCAAGTTCGGATCGAACTTGATTCTGGCAACCCCTCCCTGTGCCTCGACGCGCCTGATTTCATCAACCAGGTCAGGGGTAAGGCGTATGATCGCCGCGAAGTCGGGCGGGCCTCCGCCAGATTCGAGGCTGAAAGTCTCCTCGCGAGCGTGCGGGGAGGGGGCAGCCGAGCCCCCTCCCGGGCGACCCCGCCCAACTCCTGCGGAGACGCCGATCGGCCCGCGACCGCCGGGGGCGGTGGCCGGGCGGTGGAGAGAAGAAGAGGGAGGAAGGGGGCGCTTCACGTTCCCACGCCCAGCTCCGCCACCCCTCCCGAGCTTAAACATCTCCGAGGCGGGAGCTACTTCGCCGGAGCCGATGGGATCGGAGGCGGATGGCGGTGGGAGAGTGTTTTTTAGTTTTCGCTTTTAGGGAAACAAAATGCCACGAGGTTTTCAGTTCTTTTATGTTAATGCTGGAAATTGTTATTTTTATATCGACTCTGCAATATAACGCAACATCCGATCGCACAAATATCGCTTAAAATAAGAAACCAGAAACTATTAAATTTTTTTTAATAAATTCATAGACAAATATATATTTAAAAATAATTTTCATTCTAAAATACTTTAAGAAAAAATTGTTTAGCATGGGTCACTGGAAATTGCTTAACATAAGAAACGATAAACTATTAAATTTAAAAAAATTATTTAAATTTATGAGTAAAAATTTAATAGGCATTCCGGTATCAACGAAGATCTCTTCTCCTCCTCAATTTTGAAGGCGGAGATTTCTATCTTCTCAACTTTCTCTTCGAATTTTGAACACCTTTTAATGTCCAAATCTACAAGTTCATGGGAAGATGAAAAATCTTCCTCAGCTTCCTCTTCATCAATTTGAACTGATGAGGATTCTTCGTAAAACTTTACCAATTTACTTTATAGCTCTTTGACATCCCAGTATTCATCTAACTTACACAAAACATTATTAGGGAATATATTAATCAAAATATTTGTTACCATTTTCATTGATGTTGTGTTGTTCTATTTGCTTCTTGGTCCACTTTTTTCTCCTGAGGATCTTTCTCTTACTATCGGTAGAAGCTTCAAAGCCATCCATGAGCATAAACCATTCTTTAATGTTCATCATAAAGAATATCTTCATCCTCGTGCTCCACGCCGAAAACCCTTCCCCATCGTAGGAAGGGAAAATTCAGATATTGTATCTGAACCCGTCGGTTAGCTCCACTATTGATGCCTTATCTCTAGCTTGCTCCTTTCGGCAAGTAGTCCTTGAAGAATGGGCTCACCCTGATAACAATTGTTGAGACTGTTGACTTCGCTAGAGGGAGTGAATAGCGTTTGTACATTCGCTTTAATTTTGTTTGTGCTTGTCTACAAAGATATTAATGCGCAACAGAATAATATATAAATAAGATATAGAATAACAAGCACTCATAAGACACTGTTATTTAATGTGATTCGAAGATCCACTTATACTCCATGACAATCCTTAAGGCGGATCATTTCTTAACCAAGATTCCACTAGCTTTCTCCTTTGGATAACACCAAGGTGGAGTAACTTTCTTTACACAACCTGTAGCTTGTAATAAATACAACCAAAATTCAAGAATACATAAGTATTAAGTAAAAAAACAAGTAAAGGACACTTTATAATACGAATGTTTTGTCGCTTGTGCTTTTGGTTATTTTGGATAGCTAGGAAGGTCAAGAAAGCATCAGTTAATCCTTTTAAGATAAGATCACCAAGAACTAACATCAATCTTCTCCCACAAAATCTCTTTTTATAGACTTCACTTCAGCTGATTTTTCGCCACAAGTCGACTGACTTTACCTACCAATCGACTAGTCGAGTTACCGTTGTCTCACAACGACTATCCAACGGCTCAATCTACGTCAAATAAGTGAATCAGTCGATTGGTAACTCAATCAGTCGATTGATCACGAACATCAATCGACTGATCTATCCTATCAGTCGATTGGTCAAGCTTCTGTAGAGATGCACAACATCATCAGCCGACTGGTCATAATCACCAGTCGATTGGTCAACCTTCTATGCTCTAGCCACAGTATACCAGTCGACTAGTTCACTACATCAATCGATTATTTGAGCATCATTTGCCCGAATACCATCACTAGTCGACTCCAACTCAACTGGTCAACGTTAGTCGATTGGTAAATCTTAAAATTGAGGTTTAAACCTCCAAGTGTGATCCTTTCACACTTGAAACTTACCTTAGTCTAAACCTCAGCCTTCAACCCACTGCCATCAGTCTCATACTTTACGGATGCCTCCCAACCCATG
>JBAMHZ010428062.1:0-11034 GCA_037177395.1 Alpinia galanga | reverse complement strand
ATTTTGTCTCAGATGCTTTGTAGATAGTTTGTATTTATCATTTTTGCACTTCTATCAATTCCTCAGTTTACCATGTAATGTGATTGAACAAGGGATGAAAAGACAACTGTACTTTCTTCTCTCTCTCTCTTTTCTTTTGGAGTGCTTGTACTTTGTAAGTCCAGCTAATATTTTCTTGTTTGTTGGGTAAGACAGTGTCAAGCACAATGTTTTCATATGTTTATCATGCCTTGTTTGCCCATTTTGATCAGATAACATTGCTTTGAAGGGCTTTGCAAAGCAAGTTTTAAGAGCAAATCAACATCATTGTTCTCTTTTTTTCTCATCAAAATTATGCTTCTAGGTTCTTTGAGGAGTCAAGTGATGAGAAATGGGACCATGCAGTAAGCCTGATACAATCAGGTCTGCCTTTATTAGTTTTAACCATATATATGAATTTGATTATTCTGTTCGAAATTTTTACTACTATCTCTGTGAATAGAATAAACGTGGAGGTAGAGTGAAACTCCGGTCAATTCTCATGCCCTTGAGTGAATATGATCACCCTGATAAAGGAGATGCTTTACATGGTAACTTTTTTGGTCCTTTTATCAATATTAGAAGAAAAAAAAATCAGATGAAAGCACAAACTCCATTTTTTCTTTGGAAGTCATACAGGCACGTGATTTTCATTATAGTTGATCTCATCTCAAATAACAGAAATGAACTCTTATTGACTTCAAGCAAGTAGAAAATTTTATTTTTTAGCAATTGATGTTGATACTATCCTGTTCAATTACACTCAATCTTACATAGGCCTAGTCAAAGAAAACAGATTGCTGAAGAGCCACCTAGTAATTTTTCTCTGACAAAAAATTAAAACTACTACCCTAATAATTTGTTTTCCTTTTGTTTTGGCTAAAATCCTGGCCACTCAGAATGTTGATATAGGTCAAGTGCAAGTTACTTCGGTAAAGAAAAAGTTTACAAACATACTGAAACTTGTAGACTTTGCATGTGACAGTGGAATAGCTGGAGAGGGAGCCCAATCCAACCCCGTAAATTCAAGGCACTTTAGATAGAAGCTTCACTTAGCAATGTGAAACTTGAGAAACGCTGATTTGGGGATGGAATGGACCAATCCAATTTAATGTTCTGTAGTGATATTGATGACGGTATTTTCCTTATGGTTCTTACTTTCTAAATATCAGTATTTAAAGAGGTTAACTGGTTTCTAGCATGCAAGCTAGAAGAAAATAGGATGGCAACATACAAAACAACTTTTCAACTATAAGTAAGCCAAACACGCAATAAAACATTTTGATGCTTGGTTAAAAAGACTGTTTTTTTGTTCCTTTTTGTCTTTAACCACGAGGTGTCTCCACACTTTATTGGATGTGTAACAGACCAAACAATTGTTGATAGAAGATCAATGTTTTTATTCTATTCTTTGATTGTTTGGTGTTGTTTCATCAGTTAACAACTATGTTCCATTTGCAGCCATGGAACTTACCTTATCCCTCGAGAAGTTGACAAATGAAAAACTTCTTGGTTTGCATAGAGTAAGCCACCTCCTATTTCTATCAATCCAGCACTAAAACTGTGCCCTGATTTATTTATGGTGTAATTCATGCATTTGCAGGCAGCACAACAATGTTATGATGCTCAGCTGGCGGATTTCATTGATTCTGATTTTTTTTGCGAAAGCAGGTCAAGCCATTTTACTGCAGCTTTTATTGCTCATATGCATACCAAACTACAAGAAATAACACAAAACCACATTTTAATTAGCTCCATTTTCACGATGCAAAGCACTACCGATGAGACATACGAGTTGATTCTTCAGAAACCAATTTGAAATTAGTATTAAATCGTGGGTTACGGCCAAGTAATTTCTTCTGAAATGATTCAGATTTTGCATTGCCTCCAGGTAGGAGATATTGAGAAGATTTCTGAATATGTTGCTCAGCTGAGAAGGGTGGGCAAAGGATACGGTAAGATCCAGGCGAAGACAATTAATTTTGTAATTTCGTATGTTATAGAGGTTGATTATTTGTCTGGCTCGGTTGGTAAGTGTATAGGGGTAATTTTTAAGTGGATAAGGATCAATTTTCAAGAAGATTATAACTCTGAGTCATTGATCGATCTTCTCATTTGTATTTATCATATTTGAATTTTTAATTTACCTTCTCATCGATAAGGGGATTGTTAATGTGGCGATTTTATTTTATTTTTTACCGAGTGATACTATTCCAAGAGAAAGTGGTGACTTGATGTAGTTGAAATAGAAATAAAATAATAAATTATTTTTAAAAAATAAAGTATTTAGTAAAAATTAATTTGGCAATGCAAAATTTAAAGTTTTCATGTAGCATAAATTATTAAGAGGGTATAATTTTTATGCGTGTAAAAAAGCTCAATTAGATTTTTAAATTGGTTTTTTATTCAATATGGATAAAATTAACATCCTAATTTCCTAAATTAATATTGCAAATTACAGTCAAAGTTTTTATTGAATTTTAAATAGTTATATTTAAACTAAATTCCTAGTATTTAGATTAAAATTTTAAACTCGTTATTCAAATAGTTTGTTTTTATGTTCGATATATAGGAACTTTAGACAGCTCTAATATTCTATTCATATCTTTAATTTTTTTTAAATCTAAAAAACTATAATTTGTTTTTTTACGTTTAAATACATTTATTTAATTTTTGCTCACTGTGTAGATTTATGCGAGCCACATATTTTTAGCCATTAATTATTAAAAAAATAGTTTTTTTACTTTCCATGTTCTCTTCTCTCTCTTTTTCATTATATGCTTCATTTTTCTTATTCCATCTCACTTATATTATTTATTTAAATGTAAAAAGGGAATACCATGAAAATATTTTCTACTTCTAATTTGGTGTCCAATTTCGGGACTCCAATATATACATCTTTTTAATACTCTTTTTTCTATCTAAAAATAATCTCCATTCTAATATTTCTTGACACTTCCCCAAAGGAAGTCTACCCTAATTGAGCAATACGGTGAATTGAAGCAAAATATACATATAATATACCGAACTAGAGGGATGCAAATATAAATGATACAATTTACGTTTGATTAAATTTTATAGCGCTACATAATTTTTTTTCCAACTTCACTGGATATTAAAAACCGGCCCCTAAATATATTTGCGAAAAAACTACAATATTTTTGTTTGTTTCACATCAATTTGACAAATTTCGGGGCTGCAACGCAAATTATTTAACGTCGACTAATTTTTGTTCAATTTTTTTTAATTTTAAAATACTAAATGGGCCCACGCTGACACCTAATTGGGCTATTGTCCAGCCTGGCCCCGATGAAAACTTTCACCCATTTCCATCGCTCGTTTCGCCCAACACCTCGCCTTCCTCCGCTCCACGCCCCCGCCTCCTCTTCCCATCTCGTAGAGGCCTCTCTCGTTCGCCGGAACGAGGAGACACAAGCGAGCTCCAAATTCGTCTCCCTGTTCCCAATTTCTGCAACCATCATTTGCCATTGCGTTTTTTCGTTATCCTCCATTGAAAAAGGGGGCAATTTGACGCAGAGTTGATAGGGCAACCGATATATTTCTGTCGGATCCACGAGGGCATTGGATCTGGAGGTAGATTGATTGGGAGAGGAGGAAAGATGGGGGATTTCAACCTGGCTCTCGTGATCGTGGCGGTCGTGGTGTGCGTGCTGGTTCTCCTTGTCAATCTCTACCTCCTCGTCAACTACCAGCACCCGGACGATGCTAACCAGGCTTATTTTCCCAAGATGGTGGTGGTTTTGGGCCTCACCGTGGCCGCCATCTCCATTCTCATGCTCCCGGCGGACGTCGCCAATCGTCATGCCTGTAAGCATGCTATATATAATGGCGCTTGTAGTCTCACCCTCCCAATGAAGAGCCTTTGGCTGATCGTCTACATCGTGGATGCTGTTCTTGTATTCTTGGTAATACCGTTCGCTATGTTCTTCTACGAGGGCGACCAGGACAAGTATTATGTCTTTCTCAAAGGGGAAACCCTACTTCCATTTTTTTTTAAATATATTTTCGTGCTTGAATTTGTCCACGCTGAAGCTAGGATGTATTAATTTTTGTTGCAGGACTGTTGGTAAGAGGTTGAAGAGTGCTCTCTTGTGGGTCGTGACATCGGCAGTTGTCTGTGGACTTGCGCTTGGAATTCTTTACGGTTAAGTTCTCGCAAGTTTCGTGGGTTCTAATTGCGTTGTTAATATAAACAAAAGGCCTGTCGTTTCGGTTTAAATAAAAAATGCAACAATAGGACCAAACGTTGTGAATAATTTTTTTTTCTTGAGTAGAATATTCACAACACAAATGAGATCAAGGTTCGTGCTTTTGGAAAAACGTTATTGGTTACATACTTGTGGAGGAAAAGTATGTTTGAGAACCACCTTTTTAGTAACTGTTTTGGTCAAATCCCAATTAGATGCTCAACCTACCCAGTTAGTTGCAATGTGATTGTAGGCAGGGTGAGTGTGGTAGCGGAAGTGGATAGGTCAAGATGTGTTCTATTTACTTATACAACTTTTGTTGTCTTCCAAACTTAAGTTGGCCTAAGAGGTGAATTTAAGGCTGATTGAGTGGATGCAGATGAAGTTGGATTCCAAATGAGAGGAGGTGAGATTCTCATTCAAGGGAAAATTTCAAATTAGACAGGGTGCTCGATTGAGGTAGGCTCTCTTATGAGTGAAGAGCTGAGTTTCTTGTAAGGTGAAGAGATA
The DNA here is from genome assembly GCA_037177395.1 of Alpinia galanga. Taxonomy (NCBI): domain Eukaryota; kingdom Viridiplantae; phylum Streptophyta; class Magnoliopsida; order Zingiberales; family Zingiberaceae; genus Alpinia; species Alpinia galanga. The sequence continues at coordinate 6,298 of JBAMHZ010428062.1, read as the reverse complement.
TCTCCCTTACAAGGCGAGGAGGTGACTTATGAGGCAGAGTGGCGCATAATGAGGTGGGATTTGTGAACAAGCTTTCTGGAGCTCAAAAGTTAAGTCAGAGTGGTAGGGTTAAAAGAGGCATCTTTATAGTAGCACTCAAGACTTATTGCTAATGTGATACTTATTTATGTAGTTAGATACTTGTATCTAGTCATATCTAAGCTTTTAGTTAACACAAATTGTATGTTTAATGGATAATTTGTAGGAACATGGTCTAAATTAGGTTTAATTTGAGTTTAAACAAGTTGGATTGGATTCATTAGGATGTAAGTTCATCTCGCTCGATACGAGCTGAAACCAAGGTTTGCATTGCATGAAACAAGCAGTGCAAAGTGGTGACAAGTTCATAAAATATACTTCTCATCATATCTGTTGGTTTCACAGTACATGGGTGGGACAATATGCATCGTCCATGTTGACGGGTATAGAAAGAAACTTTAAACTTGGGTATAATGGACTTTGTTAATAAAACTTTTATTTATAATAGTGAGAAGACCCACCTACCCATTTTAACCATTTAACCTTTGTTCTAATCTTCCTAATGTTGATGTTTTCATATCTGAACTGTGATGTTATAGATAGGCTAATATGTGTTTGAAATGATAAATGTTTGTTCTTTCACCTAGAACCTTATATTCATTAGTTCCTAGTAGCTAACCTAAAGACAAACTTATCACACATAAAATACAAAAAAAGTGGATAATCTAACTACTTTCATGATTAATCTAGCTATCTTTTTAAGTAATTTAATCTGGCAAAATGTTCAAGTAATTTATCTAGCTAATTGTTTGAGATGACACATTCTATGTAAAATATTTCATGTTTTTTTTACTCATTTCAAAAATGACTTTTTAATAGCCTACATAACTATTTCCTTTGATGTAAACTGTAAATATCATTTTTCATATTCCCATTGGTTTGTAATAGCCTACATAAAATTAAAATTTTTGCTCCTTTGGTCTGAAAGTTTTTCTCTTTTGAGTACTGGCAAAATTAGTCATGAGGTTGTTGTTCTTTAACTTCTTGTCAAGTAGCATGCATCGGAGAATTATTATTTATACTCTTTGTCTACATTTCTCTATTATAGATGTCTTCATCCTATTTTTCTGGAAAACAACAGAGAACTGCTTTAGAAACAATAAGAAGTGATCTGATTATTTATGCTTGGTACACGTTTGCGTAGATTATAAAACAGCCAAATGTACAATGTAGTATATAAAAAGGAGTAGTTGTTTAAAATGAGCCATTACCTAAAACTCTTCAGGCTTTCTGTTATTCATTTCTCTAATGTATTTATATTTACTTTTGATTTGTTATATCTAAACTTTTATCTCTCATGGTGTCCAGCTCTTGTAAATTCAATTGTTTCAACCATTGGATTATCTTTATCATCCTTGTAGGTATCATGTGTTAGTTGTATCCAGGATAACGAAAGAATCTAAAGTTTCTTTGTGCATATTTCATATGTTGTATTATGTCTATGTTTACTACTTCTACCATCCTGTATTTTGGCATATAATAATGATATTTTAAACTCTTTCTTGATAATTCATTTTTTTTACCATGGGATGGAGAATGGACCAGTGTTTCTTAACCTTTCCACACCACTTCCAATACAATATGGGAAATAAATTACTTCCCTGCCATGCCCTCTTGCACATCTTCACTGGACATTCAAGAACTGGCACCTCATGCACCTACCCACAAGACATATAAGAACTGCCATACATATTGTTTAAACTAACAAATGCTTTTAAAGGTTTTCTCAATCTAGGTCAATCTCATTCAAGTCTACAAGCTAGAATAATGATGTACATTTATTAACAATGTTTAATGGATAAATTTTAAAATTACTTTGGTTTAGTTGATTAACAAATTAAATGCTGTATTATTCTAGTTATTCACCGTAGGAAATGGGTATATATCTCCTGGTTATATATAGATCAATACCTCTCCTGGGTATATCTACTATCTATCGAACCAACTAAAAGTTGTGGATCTAATTTTTGGCAGAAATTCATCTTATGGAAATTAAATTCTCATAAAACCTGCTTTTCTGAAACCAAAATTTAATAAAATGAAGCAAAACTATATATAAAGTTTGAATGAAGCTGAACCATTGTGGAGTACTGATCTGATATGGAAATAGTTAGATTTTGTGCTACGCTATCTATTGGGTAAATAGAAGTATAGGCTAATGAAATCCTGTATGCAGTGCACAAATAGTGTCCTTTTGGCATCTACATGCATCATGTGGGTGCATTTGAGCAGTTGAATTGTCTGTTTTTGCAGAATTTTTGCAATACATGACATTATCCAATTATTTATGAGATTATTTTTGGAGGCAATCTGTGTTATTAGATTAACACTGAAGGTGTAACGCTTTTTGATTTATTCTTGTTCTCATCCATTATTTTCTCCAGTGTGATGCTTATGGAGCACCTGCTTCATCAGAAACAACTTGGACTATGCGAGCCAGCTTTCCAGAATACGTGGTTGCTCTTGCAACAATTGTTGGATCAGTGCTTTTCACTGTATGTTCATGGTCAATCTGCCTAATTGTTTAAATTGGTTTATTTACTTCTACTCAAGTCACTTGACTGAAGGGGAGCCTTGGCGCAACGGTAAAGTTGTTGCTTTATGACCCAGAGGTCATGGGTTCAAATCCTGAAAACAACCTCTTGCAAAAAAAAAAAAAAACAGGGTAAGACTGTGTACAATGAATCCTTCCCCGGGAACCCCGCATGGCGGGAGCTTCGTGCACTGGGATGCCCTTTCTTTTTACTCAAGTCACTTGACTATACAAAGTAGTAGTGTGACTATACAAAGTACTAGTGTGCATGATAGGGTTCATACTTAATTCTTCGCTAATATAATTTACTCTGTGGTTGAAGTCATCATACTGAATTTTTATATATAATGCCTCATTTATCCCCCTCAGTGAGTCACTTATGTTGCATTTTCTGGTAGATATTTGGTGGTGTGGGGATTGCATGCCTTCCACTGAGCCTCATTTTTTCATTCGTAAGGCGGCCCAAGGCTGTGATAACTCGTTCTCAGTATATCAAGGTTGTATTCTATTCCAATTATATATTGTGCAAGATCATGTGAACCATACACTGGAGTTTGAACATTCACTTGCCTTATTGTTTTGCACTTATCTTGATGGGTGATTTGCTTATATTTTAGGAGGCAACTGAACTGGCAAAAAAAGCTAAAGAATTAAAGAAAGCTATTCAAGCTCTTCATCAGGAAGAGAGAAGTGGTGCTAAGGGGAGGAAGTGGCGCAAAAATGTGAAGGCTATTGAAAAGGTGCACTTACATTAGTGCGTTGAATCCAATCAATCGTTTAACTTTGGTCTTGGTAACACGATTGACTTTGTTGACACAATTTCCTTCATCTTTTTATCCCATCATTCAAATGAATGCTTTTTTACTTACAGTATGCGTCTCTTTGTGTTTTCATTGTCAGACACTTAAACATACTGTACTTGTATATTTCATGATCTGTCTGAACTATGAAAAAAGTTTGTTGATTTAGATGAAAGTCACTCTGTCTAGTTTTTAAATCTTGTATTCCTTTTCAACTGGTTACAAGCATTACTACATTAATGTATATGGTTCTTTTTCCATTTATATGGAATTGATTGACCTTCATGACATTTTCAGTTCACTTGATGTTTGCGTTAACCATTTCAAATTCTTTTGCATAACTCCATGAGAATTTGTTTCGGGAAACTTTGACTATAAGATTCAATTTCTAATATAGTATTCCTCTCTAATGAAGTAGGTAATAACTTGTACCAACACATTTTTCTTATAATTGGGTGCTTTAGAATAAAGATGGTTTCACAATAATATGTTCACAAAAAAGTCATTTTTTGGCTTAGATAATTCTCTTCTTTGCACCATTGGTTTTTTGGTCTGTATCTTCTGTAGAGGCATCTCTTCTGATATTTATTTAATTTTCAGGAGTTGCTTCTCTTGGAAGATGATATGCAAGCTTTGGAAGAAATGTATCCTCAAGGAGAGCAGGTGAGGTTATTTGAGAAGAAGTTATGTTTGATCATGTCAATTCTCCTTGGTAATTATTTCCATGTTCTTATACAGGCAGAGAGTCTTTGGGCTCTTACAGTTCTTGGTTACATTGGAAAACTTGTATTAGGAATTGTAGGGTAAGTATTGTAATTCGAATACCTTGCAATTATGACTACCCAGGTTACACTAGACTCGTCATTTTAGTTTTCTCAGTCAAAATTGTTGGAAATTTCTGTAGCTAGCTTTCAAATATGTGTTGTGCTGCCCACTTGATGCATGGAGCAGCCGAAGATTTTATCAAGCAAACTAGCTTAGTTGTTTGATAGATGAAAATTTGGTAGACCATGTTCATTTATGCCTCTTCTACTGTGTGGTAGTTCTGCTATGGTATAGTTTATTTTGCTGTAATCAATTAGTTACGAAAATCGCTGGAGAATGGTTGTTCTATTGCGTTGTCTATCATTCTTATTATCATGTGTTTTCATACTGTTTAAATTACTGGGTTGTTGTGCATTAATTATTAAGTTTATGGAATCCCAAAATTTCATCTGGTTTAAGAATCTCCAAACAGTAAGTCATATCTTCTACTATGCACTTGGCTCTTTGAGACAATCTGAAATAACTGAATACTTGATGATTAACAAATTCTGCACCTCAACAAGTTCATGGCATATATTCCAGAAATGTGAGGTCATATCACCAATTCACCTTGTATAAAAATTTAAATATTCTTGAATGTAATGCATAGCTAGTTGTAACAGCTTTTCTGAACAGTTTAATAATTCTTTGTCATCTGATGTATAGGTGGTTTTGCGTTGAACCATTCATGACTAGTGTTTATGCTGAAAAACATGGTCGGTGTTGTTTTAAGATTTTATGAAGGACAAGGTTGAATAAGTTCTGAAAATTGAGAAGGCTATATATTGAATACTTGAGAATTCAGATTATTGGAGTCAAACAACTACCTTGAATTGGGGGAAGTTGTATTCATGCTTAGCACTTCAAATGTTGTGAATAGCTCTTCATGTGCAAGATAGATGAAGTCTCTTATACTGCTTTGTTTGTTTCATTGAAAATATTTGCTGAGAAAATGTATTTTAGATTTTCTAGTGTTTGGTGCAATAGAAAATCATAGTCAGAAAAAAAATTTAGTTAATCTGCAATATAGTCATTTTTCGAGGAAAATGACTTCCGTTGGAAAAAGGCATAAAGCATTTTCCCCACCATCTATAAGCCCTTCACTTTATGAAAAAGTTTTTCGTAAAAATATTTTCCACAGATAATTTATTTTCCAGCAAGCAAACAAAGTCTTAGACCTAATACTTGAGAGTGCTAAACAGCAACATCAAGATTCCAACTATTTGTGGTCCGAATCAAAAAAGAAATTTGACATTTATTTGTTTGAGTAATGATGAAACTAGGAGTGGCAGCAGGGTTTAGGAGTGGATGTGGGATCCCTTCATCTTCAACCATGAAGTTGGTTGATATTAATTTATATCAATAATGGTGTAACTCTTTATTGAAGGAGATAATCAAATGACGAAAATTATGTGCAGAGTACATGTTTTTTTTTTGGGTATCTTCTTGCCCTCTGCCATGGTTTAAACTAATGACAATTGATCAAGATATTTTTCATATCCTTTCTCTTGCTGCATCCATTTACTAGTATTGCGAGTTTGATGTTCAGGTAACTATGAGAATCAAAGCCACCTTAGTCTATTGGTCATTTATATGTTCTATTTTTGCATTTGTTTTCAGGCTAATTGTTTCAGTGGCCTGGGTTGCACATATTGTAATATATTTGCTGATCAACCCACCGCTTTCTCCGTTTCTGAATGAAGTTTTCATCAAGTTGGATAGTGTGTGGGGTATGTGATGTCAATTAATTACACTTTGTTTCACTATTTTACTTGTGCATTGTGAAACACTTTCCTTTCACATCAGGCCTGCTAGGTACTGCAGCATTTGCTTTTTTCTGCTTCTACCTACTCCTTGCAGTGATTGCCGGGGAGACAATGCTTGGACTTAAGTTGGTTTTTATCACTATCCATCCAATGAGGTAATTAACCATATTTCCCATTTCTCTTTATCTCATTCCCATGCTTATGTCCATTTTGTTCATATTTCTTACATTGGTATTAACCTTGTTCAGGTGGGGAGCGACTTTGATGAACTCCTTTCTCTTTAATGTTGGCCTCATTCTACTTTGCTCCATCAGGTT
>JBAMHZ010428052.1:0-11036 GCA_037177395.1 Alpinia galanga | reverse complement strand
CTTACACATGTGCTCCTCCAAATCCGTCGTGCCATTGTATTCTCCTAAGTGGGAAGCATGGAAATGGGGAGGGAGCTCTTCCAGTAGTATTTCTTCAACAAAGGAGGAGGGCTTGCACCGCGTTGAAAGTACGATCAAGTGACTTTCCTCCTACTCCTCTCCTTCTTTCAGGGGGAAACAATGGGTGGGCTTGAGAACATGCAACGTGGGTTCTCCATTTGGAATGGCTACCCGCTCATTTTGGATGGAAGGGACAGTGGGAGGCTCTCCTCCACTTGAGCAAACTTTAGTTGGTTGCTCACCAAAATGGGGGTGGAGATATCTAATTCTCCTACCCTCTCGTGCCAAAACACTTATCAGGACTTTCTTTATTAGTGAGGCTAATTGGCCTTGAGTCATGGTGATGGGGGCCTCCTCAGAGGTAGAGGCCATGGAGGGAGCTCATTGTGGTTTCATCTCAACATTTTGCTCATAATTTCCTATAAACGGTGTCAACTGATGCGGTCACTTTTTAACCCCTTTCGCTAAGTCATCGGTGGGTTTTAGCGGCCGCAGTAGAAAAACTCAGAGATCTCATCAAAGTTAACATTGTCAGACAGCCGTCGGCACTACCGACAACGACCTTCCGATGCTTAAGTTAGATTTCTAGTAGAGAAGCAGTAGCAACAGTAGTAAGAGATGATGAAAGCAAAAAATGCAAGAGTGAGAATGAAAGGGTTGGAACCCCTTCTTTGGATGTACCTTTTCTCCTTATATAGAGTTTGTCGTACGAGAATAATTCTCAGTGCCTTTCTAACAACGATTTGTGCATGTTTGTTAGGGAATAAAATTTTTCAGGAATCTCCATGTGGGATGCCAAGTGTGCTAGAATGGTTATGAGCACAAGCTATTAAGGGATTAAGCGCAATGGCTGTTGGGAAAAATTTCTACCGTGGCCCCCAGGTGTCAGACTTTCGCATCATCTCGAAGGGACACTTTAGAGTGGCTAGTTGCCGAGTGGATGACTAGGTGTACAGCCGAGTGATTGGCTCATAATGCACTGAACAGTCGAGTTGGGGTGCGGCTGAGTGGCCAGTTGGGAATGTGGCCGAATGGCCTAGCTGGAGGTGCGATCGAGTGGTCGGCTTGGAACGCGGTCGAATGGCTAGACTGGAGGTGTGACCTAGTGGCCGGCTTGGAACGTGGCCAAATGACCGGGCTGGAGGTGCAACCGAGTGATCGGCTTGGAACGCGGTCGAATGGCCGGACTGGAGGTGTGGCCGAGTGACCAGCTTGGAACACGGTCGAATTGTCGAGTTGGAGGTGCGGCTGAGTGGCTGACTTGGAATGTGGTCAAATGGTTGGGCTGAAGGTGCGACCGAGTGGCCTAGTTAGACATGCGGCTGAGTGGCTGAGTTGAAAGTGCAGCTGAGTGGTCGAGTTGGAAGTATAGCCGAATGGCCGAGTCAAATACCTTCTTACTTTGTATTGTATATTCTTGACGCCTCTCTTCCATTCTGACTAAGGCATTTATAAGTTGGTTCCCTTTTCTCTTTATCTTCCTGAGTCGTACAGTGACTAAATCACTTCTCTTTTTCGACAACCCAAGTCTCTTCGACTCCAACTCTTACTTTCATTATCAATAGGCTTCAAGCGGTTGTACCTTTAACTTTTCCACCTATTCGCTTCACTGTGGATCTCATATAGCCATATTATACCCATATCACACATAAAAGTTTTTTTTAAAAATCTTTTGTTATTTGTTTAAAAAATATAAAATAAAAGATTGGACAACGTGTCAATTCCTTTTTTTTCCCTTAAAAAAATAAAAGATTGGATTTGTTTATTTGGATGGAACCTAAAGAAACCACGTTTCATCATATTTTTTTAGCTAAGAAATTTCGGGGATAAATTGATCGTAGTATTTAGATCCCTTCGAGCCCAATGCATCTCGAAGGTAACATGATTCTTCCCACCATTAAAAGATTAGGCCAGCTCCTTCCTACTTTTGCACAATGATTAATTATTGTATTTTAAGAGATGATTGCTAACCCTTAAGTGGCTAATTCCATTTTAAAGGGAAAAAAAATCTCATTTTTTGGTCAAGCCAGCTAAGTAATGTTGATATTATAAATCTTTATTTAAAAATGTAAAGAGAAGAACAGACTTGTCAATTAATTATGTCTAACAGAGAGCCAAAAGCATACTAATAATGCTTCATTCTATAGTTGTTTGAAGAATAATTGAGTCCATCTCATCTTCACTTCCCTGTCAATTCAACTTGTTATTCACATAAACATTTAACTTGAATAGTTAGGAAATATGAGTGCCAAATTATAATATTGATTCTATCAAAGTGACTATCCTCCTTTTCTAACTTTTATTATATCGTCGGTGGCATAATTACAATCCCACGGAAGGGTTAAAGTATCCATCTTTCTTTTCTCCTCGTTGTAAACTATTTTTTTATTTAGAAGAATATCTTTATCTTTTTCTACTTTATTGATGTTACATGTGAATATACTTAGACAATGTGCCAAGTTATCAAAATACTTTGTTAAAATATTCTTTTATTATTATTTTTAAATATAAAATGAGTTCTCTTTTATATATATATATATATATATAGAGGAATGATCTCCTACACAACTCTTATGTGAGCACCCGTGAGCACCCCTATCATCCACCGTCCGATCGGATGAGCACTATAGCCCAATCCTTGAACCCTAGGGGATCGGACGGTGGATAATGGAGGTGCTCACGGGTGCTCACGGATGAGTTGTGTAGGAGATCATTTGGGTATATATATAATCATCATGTATAATTTATTCGTGAGCATCCATGAATATTTTTATTATTCATCATCCGATCGTTTATCGAATGATGGATAATAAAGGTGCTCACGGATGAATTATGCACGATAACATTTTCATATACATGTAATTTGTTAATACTAATAACTAGACATTGTAAATGATGTTCATACATAATATTTACTTTAGAATGGTTGGAATAACAATTAAAATTTCATATTGAAAAAATATAAAAAAAGACTATAAAAGGATATTTTTATCAGTATGAAATTTTTTAGATATAATTTAAAATTAAAATTACAGAAGCTTAAATAATATTTAAAGTGAACAATATTATATGATTATAGAGTAGGATTATATACTTGACACAAATGAATGCAAATTTTGACTTTGACATATAGCAATTAATTAATATTCACGAATGAAAAATATTTTTTTTTTCCTTCTTTTGAACGAAGGCTTAGACATGTCATGAATATGTCTTTATCTTTTCAAGATAAAATAACAAAAAATATAGCACAAGGCCAGCAGATAAAGTTTAATAGGGCCCTTAATTAATTAATTACCTTAAAGGAAAGGGTTGCCCACCATGAAAGACTTTGTGTTGAGTTGTACCAAGCAAAAGTGGTGGGCTATTATTTAATTTAATTAATTACACCCATTTAAAATAAAATAAAATAAAGGTGTGAGTTGATGAAGTATTATGGTTTCTTCGTGGGGACTGCATTGATTGTGTGTGATGGGTAATTAAATACATGCATTAAATGTGTAAGAATATGTTAATAGTTTTGCTTTGTTGAATAAGTTTATGCTATAATCATTAGATGAGGACATGCTTATATCTAACTAATAATGTCCTCACGAAATCAATTGTTTCTACAAGTGATCGAGTGTGATATAGTATTAAAATGTTTGAGAAATAATAAAAGGATGAATATTTCAAAGGTTGATTTTTAATTATATATAGATTGTACTTCGATTTTATTCTATAGATAACCGTCTATTTTAAGATTAATTGAACGAAATTTGAACACTTGAAAAACTCCTTGACAATATTGTATTTGATGATTCATAGCCAATCAAGTTCATGATCAAACACATATAACTTAGAGTATATACTCGAGAGATAGTGATTGATACGACTTAGTCGTATTGTCTCTCTGTGCACTTGCAACTTGCAAGTCTAATAATTTATTAGAGTTTTATGGCAGTTTATTTAGAGGAAAGAAATAGAAATCGTGAAAAGTGTTTTGTTATAAATATTTTTTTTTTGTTGACTTTGAAAAATAAGAGCAATTATGTTTTTTTCTTTTGTTTACTGGATGGATGAATGTAAGATTTTAACCGTTAATAAATTCTTTTTTTTTTAGTTATATTTTTTTTTTCGTTTAAATCGGACGGAAAATCTTTTCTTTTACTCTTGTGACTCGTCGTTGATTGTCAGTTACAATCATTGACCACTGTCGTCGGCTGACTATCATTGGTCGTTGGTTGCACCGATCATCGGCAATCATCGGCTGCCGTTCACTGTCGATTGCTAATCGCTACTAGTCGTTGGCCATTGGCCGCCACTAGTCACTGGTCATCGATCAACCTCCATCGATTGTCAGTCGACTACTACCGATCACCAGTCAGTTGCTACTGATCATCGGTCATCGTTCAGTCGCCGTCGATCACTACTGGTCGCCGATGGTCGACCGCTGTCAATTATCGATTGTCAATTGTCATTGCTCGCCGTTCGCCAGTCGCCACACACCGATATTGTCCGCTGTCAATTTTACTTTTTTTTTTCTTTCACTCATACGGAATCTCTTTCCACTATTTTTTATTTCATTTTTTTTTCCTCACTGGATTCTTTTCCTCTTTTTTTTTCTTTTCTTCTCATCTTTTTCTTTAAGAATTTTTTTCCTTAGAACTTTCTTTTTTTCTATAATCCATCTTTCGAAATACATGTGAGATTAGAGTATGATTCAAAGTATGTATATACTAATGATAATGATAAGACTTTTTCATCTTCTTTCTTTGAACACTCGCTGTGACTTAAACATTGGAGAAGCTTCATTAGAATAACTTCTAGTGAGCCCTTTTACTCGTGTTATTTATACAGGAAGTTTCATTAATGTTGGAAATCTGGACTCTCATGAACTTTGTTTGCCCTTTCGTTGATTATCTTTCTAAACAAAGTATCATAATTAACCTTTCTAAACAAAGTATCATAATTTTGTTTTTAAAAATAATAATATTAATAATTTTGTTTTTTTTTAATAAAAAAAATGTGGAGTGACATCTGTTTCACGGAGTGTTCAATCCACGGCAAATATACTATTTTTTTGGATTTAAATAAAAAAGTTGACTAGTGCACGCACGAATTGCCCAGTATTCCCGCAATCTTCCAACTAGTATTCAATTAAACCCCCAAAAAATTAAAAATAATATTCCCAAGTCGAAAAATTTTAAGTGTAAAATCGCTACTTTGTAGAAATTTCTTGTGGTTAAAAATTAATAGTCCCTTTCGGGTTAAGTGTTAAAAATAAAAAAAATAATTATAAATTTGAGACATAATTTATCATTTTAAATATTTTATTATTATTTTTAAATATTTCTAGCTTTTCTCTTTTTCAAAGTTTCCTTCAGAAGTATACGAACCGGTCCGATAAAGAATGTTGGGGTCCGGTTCGTTGGCTTCCTTCGATACCGGTCCACGGGACCGCCTTTATCCAACGACCAATCCACCTCCCGCCCGCCGTCAGATGCGACCATCGCGGGCCGATGGGTTGATCCGACGGTGGATATCGGCTCTCATGGCCGGGGGAAAGCCAAGGCGTCCATTTCTTTGACCACCACCACCACCACCTTCGACTCCTCTTCCCCGCCGTCTCTCGAACTATATGCGGAGCGACATCCATGGGCTCTCCTCCAAACTTCGGAGAAGGGAAACGTGGTCAGCTTCTCTCCTCCTCTTCTTTTGGTCGCACGATCGAAGAGGGTCGAGTCATCGTTCTAAAGCTTCGACCTTGATCCTTCTGAAACAACAAAGCTCCTGTATTTTCTGTCTTTTTTTTCGGCGTTTTCTCGTCTGAGATTTGTGGGTTTGTTGTATCTGCTTTCTATTTTCATAAATAAACTGGTTGTTATTCGATGAATCTCTTTGCTTATATACTTTTTCGATTTTCTGCAATTCATTCGAATTTGGATTAGATTTTAGAGTATCCCTGATACAACTGTTTCCTAACCGATGATTCATCAGTTTGATCGATTTCTATTTGCCATGTTTTTACTTACATGGCAGTAATTTATGGTTATTTTTGTTCATTGAGGAAGAAATTTTACCACCGTCTTGATTTATTACTTTTGCATATTAGAACTGTCGAATCAATTCTTATCCCTTTTCATGAAGTTGCATATTTTTTGAGCATTTGATTGGAGAGCAGGATCTTATGTAAGTTTGCGCTCCACAATTCATTTTAATTTCCAAGTAGTTAGGGTCATCAGGTGCCTTGGAATTTGTGATCAGTAAAATTTGTGATCAGCAAGGAGCTGGTTACTTGTCCATCGATCATCATCTTTTTAGGTAGGGCCATCCTAAAGGAAATTATAATTTGTTAAGAATATAACAAAAATAATGCTATAATTTTCTTGATATTGCTTTTATGTTTGTTTCTTTAACTTCTAGAATTTTTTATATATGCAGTTTCAATTATATTTAATATTTGCTGTTCAGATAATGGAATCTGTGGATTCTGCTTTATTATGAATGGTAGCATAAAACAGGAAATAATAGATAATAGAATGGCACAGAAGAGAAGAACAAAGAGTGGAAACATGAACCTTTGCTCTGAAATCTATAAGTTCCTTTTATCAATGTCTTGATCCTTCAGCGGAATCAGATTATTTACTTTCCGAAGTAGATTTTGAACTATAAAACAAATGCCTTGCTTCTCTAAGAGATAAATCAGTTAAATACTTTTCATCTTTTGAAACTAGTCTATCTACCTAAAGTTCTGACAAAAAACAAGAATAACCTGTGCATTAAGATTCTATCATGTCCTTGAAATTCATCACAGAAAGTTTGGTTACTTGCCCATGATCTATGGTTTCATATTTCCTCTTAGTGCCTTACTTTGTGCCTCAAGTTCCTCTTTTACTTTTAGTTTCCATTTCTTCTTTTTTTTTTTCCATTGTTATTTAGTATTTCTATGCTTGTTTGAATTAGGACTTGGAAACAAAGGCTGACTAAAATCATGTGTGGGTTTTGTAGGTTATTCTCTTTCGGAAAAGAAATTGTCGTCGAAGAACTCAGATTTACTTTTCAATCTTTCTTGAACGGGTTATTTATGCCACATGATGGAGGATTCTATGGGTAGAAAGACTGCAAGTGGGATAATCATTAGCAAAGGTGGATGCAGCATTACTTTTAGAGAACAGAAGTGCCATGACAGAAGCATCCGTTACTGTAGCCGATTAGGATGCTGTGCTAGTCTCCATTCAAAGAAGGGTACCCATGTAGCAGAACAAGAAAAAACTTCCCTTCGCTCAGGCTCATTCAAATCATTGTCTTCAATTAGTTTTAGAGAACCTAGATCGGAGCAAAGATCTAATGAAGACATTGCAAAAAGTAGTAGATCTTTGGATGCAAAATATTCAGATTCCAACAGAAGATTAGGGAAGAAAGAAAAATCACCCTGTCTCACTTTAAGACCATTAGTTGAATCTGCTAAGGTTCGTCAGTGCTCCGAAAATGCAACTGTAGGAGTGGGATCCTGCAGTATGAAATCGAGCTCAAGATCAATTAAGGAAGTCTCTAGACATCCCAGATATAGACTTAGAGAAAATTCAAGCAAATCTAGAAGCAACCCCATGAGTCCTCTACAAACTTCACCGAACATGTCATCGAGGTCCGAGGGGCATGGCATGAATAATCTTGAACAACCGGATGCATCTGATCTTCTTATGTCAAATCTTGACTCTGCTGGTTCTGCAATTGGTGGAGTCGAAAATGATTCAAGGAGATTCATTAGAAGTGGAGGGTCCAGAGGCAAAAGCATTACCTCATCCTCTAATGGAGCAAGTTCAGGTTCATCAAGTATGGGTTCTTCGAGTCTGAGCGTAACTCTTCAAGAGAATTTAACTTCTCATCAAAACTCAAGAAGATCCAGGAATAACTCTGCTAGTATAAGTGTTGCTTCGGTTAGGACAAGGCATGCACCTAGTTCTAATATTAGAACAAGACCCTTAGGGCTAGTGGATGAGTCTGGGCATGTGCTAGCAGATCCTATAAGTGAATTAGGAACTTTTCAAAGCTCATCAAGATCACTGGGGGATGGCATAACTATATTTGATACTTCTTCAGAAGACAATGACAGCTATCCACACTTAAACTTTGAAAGTGTTGCTGAGGTACTGGTTACTTATTTTGTCGTACTGGCTATTCATTATGATCTTAGCCTATATGACTTAATTACCTTAGGATAGGTGGATAAATAGAAATCGTGTTGAAAAGAGGGGGAAAAAAATCTTTGGACTGCCAGTATATTTTTGATTTACTTGAACTACGATGTGTTCAAAATTAGTGTTTCTTTAGTTCTTTTGTGTCCATTTCTGGTTGTCTGAATACCAAAATGAAGAACTACCTCTAATCATTCTGGTTGTTTGATGGATGCAGATGCTATTGGAACTTGAGAGGATTGAACAGGAGGAAGGTTTGACATATGAGGTTGTTTTTCTTAGTTGTTTCTCCTTAAATAGTTCAATGTTAATAACTATTTCTACTTCATAAAGCCAAAGAAGCATGAGAAATCAAATGGGACATTTTGGAGAACTTGTGCTAATTAAAAATGAAACTGACACCATCTATTATCTTTGCAGCAATTATCATTCCTTGGAAATCATTTGTTTTTGGATAGCCTGATCCATGACCAATACAGAGACATGAGGATGGACATCGATAACATGACATATGAGGTTTGTACCGCCTCTGAGTTTGATAGAAGGTGTTTGCTTTACTTCTTTGTGAATAGAAAATTTAAGATAATGCTGATTTGATGATTTATGGATAATGAAGAGTAGGAAGGGGGAGGGCAAAGTCATATCAGAAAATGTTATTCATATGGTTTATTGTATCTGCATTTGTTTTCTATCACTATATTAGTCAAAATGTACGAGTACCATAGTGAAGTATGAGAGTTTGGTTCATCAACATTTCATTTCTTAACATCTCATCTACAGTGAGTAGGATGGTTCATCGGCACAGGATTATTGGAAGACAACATATGATATGGTTCGATGCACCAACTATTCTTTCTCCTCCACAACGAAAAATTACGGGTGTTATTGGGTGGATGTTAGCGGTGATTCACAGATTAGCATTTTTCAGTAACTTTTATCTCTTTACAGGAATTATTAGCACTGGGAGATAAAATAGGTACAGTAAGCACAGCCCTCACAGAAGAAGTTTTATCGAAATGCTTGAAGAGAAGCAAATATGTGCCTATTTCTTCGATATCTGGATTCTCTTCACTTGGGGAAGGTGATGTCAAATGCACTATCTGCCAGGTAAAACCCAGTTGATCAAAATTTTCAGCGAATTCATGCTTTTTTTTTTGTTGAGAAAAACGGAAGGCCAAGGCCAAGATTCCTAACTCAAAACCTCGGCAACAATTCCTAAGGTCTTTACCATCTTGGTAGAAAAGCACCTTTCAGGAGAATTCATGTCATATAATCTGATTTGGCTTTGAACATTCTTTTGACATAGTTATGTGTCTACGAATTAGAAGATCTCCATCTCAGTTGTTCACTTATCTCTAAGAGATTTGTGCTGGCATAATTCGACTTCAAATTTTTCGGTGTCTAAGATGGAGGCCTTTCCAATAACAGCTTTTGAGTGTTCATGTTTTGTAACAGGTCCTTAGCTATGAATTGCCACACTAAAGGAACCTTTGCAAATTGAAACATTTTATTGTGTTTCCCCTTTTTTCAGGAAGAATGGGTTGTTGACGACGACTTGGGCACATTGACATGCGACCATTTCTACCATATTCAATGTATCGACCAATGGCTTCGGTTGAAGAACTGGTGCCCCATCTGCAAAGCCTCAGTTTCTCCTACCTCATGATTACAAAAACCCTTGTAGCTTACTTCCCCTTAGAAGAAGCTTATTTCAAGTTTCCATTGCTCACCAAAAGCTCTCAACATTTTGTAGATAATGAACATTATCGTCGATGTGTTTTTTTCCCCTTTAAAACATAGGTATTCACAATACTTCAACATGTCTGATCTTCGCTTTTCTCATTCTCGATTCATTTGATGCTTCATGTCGAATCCAGTGGTGATCAGATTTGGAACTGTTGTATTTAATTTTTGCTTGGAGTGATGAATTGAACCTCCTACTTTGTCAAGATTGGAAAGAAAATGCTACCAATTGCGCTTCTCGATTCATCCAGTAGATGAATTCGGAAAGGTCGTCTACCTCCGGGACTAGTCAAGCAAAGCTCGAATAGCTTAGCTCACAGCCAGAGTCATAGCCAGTGTCTGGTTTGTGGTGACCAACAACTTTGCGGTAGCAATGCACTCGCGAGTAGATGGCAAGCTCACGATTGGTAGCAAATTTGGAGTCGCGAGGAATGAGAATATCTTTTTAGTTGACATCATATATTCAAATTTTCAATCTGACTAATTTTAAGGGAAGTATTCGTAGTAGATGGTTTAATAGTTCAATATTTTAAGATTTATCACTCTATTTAAAGAGAAATCGCTGTAAATACACTGAGGATCGAATTATAAAACTTAAGAAATTACATAGAAGAATGAAAATCTCTTTCTACTGATAACCGAATGGATCGATAATTTAGCTTCACCTAGTTGGGCCAAGCCCAAATGCCCAATGGCTCAGTTACTATTTCATCTTCTTGGCCCAAGCCCATCTGCGAGTCGCTCACGAGTCACGACTTAAGTCGCTAGCTCGCTCAAATCCTCTCCGTTCTCTTCGTCCTGCGTGGAGCAGCTTAGGGTTTGAGGGATCATTCCGCTCTTCTACGGATTGCGGTTAGCCTCTTTTACCCCGTTCCATTTGATCTCTTTGTTCTGCGTTTTGTTTGTCTGATGATCTCGTTCCATCGCCTTACTATGAAACCGCTGATGATTTGTTACAGGCGATTAGGGTGACTATTTCAGGAGTTGAGATCATTTATGTTTAGCTTGTTTGCTTTCATTGAGATTTAAGGATCCAATTGTTTTTTTCATTCTTTT